>CACRXP010000016.1:1403078-1417984 GCA_902702965.1 Spirometra erinaceieuropaei
AAATCTACCGCCAGCAGTTTTTTCTCTCCTGAACCCTCCAAACCATAAAAACCACCATCAACTATATTTTTATCCTTCAGTAGTTTTTCCACTGCTGGTCGGATTTGTGTTTAATCGCTTCCCCTGACAATGCCTGTAAACTGGCATTTAATAAGTTAAATTAAATTAAATATGTAAAAATTTCATCTTAAATGCACTAAGAATACAACTGTTCAAAATGTATGTTTAACCTCTCCTTAGATCTTCTCTTAGACCTAACAAGTCTGTTCAGCCCAGCACGTCTACAAACCCCGCAGCTCCAATTATATCCCCGAATAATTATCTGTCCTGCGTACCGGTCACTTATCAAAGCCCTACTATATATCCAGCAAATAATTCATACATGATTTACCCTAAATCATTTATGACCCAACCTAGTTCAGGCTTCCCAAAACTTAAGGCCAATTGCTCTCAGGTACGTCAACCTATCTCCTTTGACTTCCAATCTAGAACTGGTTTCCCACCATTTCATTCTTCTAGTGGCCTAACCTCACCCCTACTTTCCTTCTAGCCTCCCCCTCCTCCTCCTCCTCCCCTTCCTCCATTATTTAACTACCAACAAGTCTATCCATGTTCTAACTCCCCTAGCATTCTAATGTTTGACAACTATATCCCCACCTCCTTTAGGTCTCATACTCAGCCTTCTCTTGCTGACTCCCCGTGCGTCAATAACTCTAAATTAACTGGTGCTTATTCTCCAAGTGTCATTAATTCACAGCTTACATATCCGCCTCCAAATTTTTTTAAATACCGTCGAAAATAGCACTGACGTTCGAAACACATTAGATATTATATTATTGAATGCCAGGTCAGTTATAAACAAGATGACCCAAATCAGAGCCATTGCTCTGAAAATGACGCCTGATATTATATGTGTAACAGAATCTTGGACGCATTCTCTAATTCCTGACTCTGCCCTTCTCATAGATGACTTCGATTTTTACCGCCAAGACCGCACGACTAGGCGTGGGGGTGGTTGTCTTCTTTATCTTAAATCCTCATTCACGGGAAACTTCTGCTTTGCATCTGTTATTCTCTCGCCGCAAAGAAAGGCAATTATTGGCTGTATCTACAATCCCCCAAATTCTGTAGCCAGTGATGATTCACAAATCTGGGAAATCTTTAAATTAATTTCGGAAGCTGCTTTCGAAGTTTAAATAATCACTGGGGATTTTAAACTCCCTGAAATAGACTGGGTTTCCAATAGCTGCCCACCCAGATTCCAGCCCTTTCAAGATATTGTCAATTTTTCTAATTGGTCCCAACTGGTGCGCTCTCCAACAAGAGATAATCACACTTTAGATCTAATCTTTACCAATGATATTGCTCCTCTTTCTGTTGCTTTAAAAAAGGACCTCTTTAACAGTGACCACGTATTAATTCATTGTCGCTTACTGCTTGCCTATTCAAAAAAGACAAGCGCCGTTCGGACTTACATGAACTACGACTGCGTAGATAGCGACTTAATAAATAACTATATTGGATCTTTGGAATGGTGTGGCTTCCTCTCCTGTAGCGGTGCAGCCATTCTTCATGATGTCATGTCCAATGTTTCCAAGGACATTCTAGAGTTTGTGCCGCGTAGATATCTCAAGCCTCATTCTTCAGATTCCCTTGTTCCTCATTTTCTTCAGAACAGACTAAAAAAGTTGAGGCGACAACTGCGTGACCCATCCACTAGTTCCTTATCTGTTCATATTAGAATCACAGAGATATTTGAGATGGCCTCAAGGATGCGCCAAGCGCGCGACAGGCAAAGAGAATCAATTGCTCTCAGTGGTTCGAACCCTGGCAAATCCGTCGCTAACATCTTCCGTCATCGGTCCTCCTCTAAGCGTGGTCATGAACTTGCACCCATGCTAAATGATAACAAAGTATTCCTCATCGATGAAACTAACAAGGAGGAGTTGTTTAGTGCTTTCTTTGCAAAACACCTTGCTACCGAGTCCGATCCGGTCCCTTTCTTTCGATCATTTTCAGATAGGACACTGAGTACAATTGATGTCTCCTCAGATCTCATTAAGAAACACACAAGACTTTTGAAATACTCACACTGCTTAGGAACGGACGAGATTCAGAATTCGATTATTAAATAAGCGTCCGACCTTCCCATATTGCTTAGTCATTTATTATCGGTTTATATTTCAAAAGGATTCTTTCATGAAACATGGACAACATCAATTATCATTTCCGTCTTCAAGTCAGGATCTCGGTCCGATGTTAATAACTATCGGGGCGTGCACAAAACGCCGTCTCTAGCAAAACTTCTTGAAAGGATTATTTTCAATGAAATTCTTGACTTCTGTCTAGCTAATCGGCTTCTGAGCTCTAGTCAGCATGGGTTTTTACCTGAACGATCCTGCGAAACATGCCACTTGGCTTTTCTTAATCTAATCACTTCTCTTCGTAATGAGCGGCAGTCAGTGGTAGTTATTTACTTTGATCTTAGCAAAGCCTTTGACAAGGTGCCCCATAGACGTCTTTAAGTAAAATTGGAAGCCCTCGGCATCCCGCCGCCTCCACTTGACTTCATCAGGTCCTATCTGTCCAACCGATATCAGAAAGTCCTGGTCGGTAATAGCAACTCGACACCCCACTCGATCACGAGTGGCGTACTTCAAGGGACGGTTCTGGGTTCGCTACTCTTCCTTCTGTACATCAATGATATTTCGACTGAACTCGCAAATTCGCAAACTTTTACTTATGCCGATGACCTCAAGTGTGTTTACTCATACTCTAAGGACACCGCAAATGTTGGTGTTGAAAAAATTAATGCCGATTTACTACGCTTAAGCAGATGGGGTTCGACATGGCAGATGGAGTTTTCATCATCCAAGTGTAGTTTCATGTCTTTTGGTCCTACCATACTTCCTGGTCCCATAATTTTTCAGAATAACCCACTCTCAGAATGTCTCACCATAAAGGACCTAGGTCTAAGTTTTACAAATAAACTTGCTTTATCACCTCATGCAGATAGAATCTCTGCCAAAGCCGCGCAGATATGTGGATTCATATCGCATAATTTTTTCCTTCCGGAAATGAAGCTAAGAATTTATCAAATGTTTGTTCTTCCAGTCCTCGAATATTGCTGTCCTTTCTTTGGTTTAATGAACGCCTGCGACCGTAATAAAATCGAAAATGTTCAGGGGGTTTTCACCCGGAAACTGTTCTCTCAAGCTTCGTCCAGTATTTCTTATACTCAGAGATGTCAGCTGGCGAACATGAAGTTTTTGTGTATTAGAAGACTCGAAGCTGGCCTTTGCTTCCTTTTTCGCATCAACTCTAGCTGCAGTCTTCCGCACATTGACACTCTCACTCCGAGAGATCGGTCTTATGCCACGCGCAACTCCTGCATGGTGATTCCGCCGCCACCTCTTTGTACTACATCTAAGCGCTCCCTCTTCTTTGCTTCCAAATATGCCTTCCTTTGGAATAATCTTCCGCCTGAAATTAGATTATCGCCTAAGTTATTGGTATTCAAGTCGAAATCACGCAACCATCTTACACCGGAAATCATAAAGCCACTGTTATCGGTCTCATTCCCGAACACTCAGATTCTTGACTTCGAGAAGGGTCCTCCTGGGATTAAGTGGTAGATTTAGTGGTAACTCTTAATTATATCATTAGAAATCCCTGTTTTGAATTGGTTTCTAAATCCACTGCTATCACTCCCCCCATAGCGACAATTTTCGCGGTGTTTGATGTCATCTCCCGCATTCCGACCTCATGCGGTCTGTCGAAGCTCACGGCGGAACCCTCAGTATTCACTGTCTACTAGTAGTTCGACCGTACCTCCCTTCCTCACTGCTCGGCTGAGCTCGAAGCGTGCTGTGGCCGATCGCATTTCGGTTCCTCTCGTCTGGCCTCTTTGACGCGGCGTACCAATCCGGCCCAGACGATCTCAACTGTGAATCCCGTATACAATGCCATTTGCAAGCCAGTCCTGTCTGACCCACATTCGACATTTATTGCTACCCTGACGATGACCGACAACATTCCGTTATATACCGCCACCTACAGGCCAGTCCTGCTCGTTTTTTTCTGTTATTATTTTTATGGAGGGGCTTTTTTTTCTCCTGTAAAATCAATCCAATCATTTTTACCTTTTTGTAAGGAGTTTTTTTCACCCCTCAATCATCATGTTTCTCAGTGGACTTCTAATTCAGAAACTATGAATTGCATTTTGTAAAGATTCGGCCTACCTCGTCTAAAACTCGCATGCAAATTTATTTTAACCTGCTTTGATGGGACCCCGGCGGGTCTTTAATAAAAATTATCCATCTATCTATAGATTACTGTTCAATTTTCTTCGGCAAAATGCCCTCAGACGGCCGAAAGAAACTAGAAGGCATTCAGAGACGTTTTACTAGATCTTTGTCTAGAAGTGATAGCATCCAGGGTTCATACTTAGAACTATATCATAAATACGGTCTTCGACCCCTCTGGATCAGAAGACTTCAAAATGGTCTAAACTTCCTATTCAAGGTCACTCACGACCAAGATATTCTCAAAATGGATTTACTTACCAACCAAAACGCCCCCAGAAACACCAGAAATAACGAGGCTATTATAAGGATTCCCAAATTCACAAAGTCCCAAAGGTCAAATTTCTACTCCATAAGATATGCGACTATCTGGAATTCTCTTCCAGGTTATATCCGGAAAAGTCGAACCCTAATCGAAGTACAAGGCTGAGATCGAGGAGAACAGAAGACAGTGTGTCCACACTCTCGGCGATTCTAGCGCCGCAGATCTTGGGAAGACTATCTCTGCTCTGGCACACCACAGGCAAGCCAAGAAAAGAGAAGTTTTGGAACGGAAACTGGCTAAGCTAAAACCACCAGACACAGAAAACTCAAACTTGGTCCTCAGCGTCTCGTCTAAGCAGCTAACAGAGCAGCAACTACGAGTGTTACAGCATGAAGCTTGTTTTAACGCTGCAGATGCCGATCATGTCGACTTCATTGCAGCCCTGGAAGCTATGCTGTGAGATGTGAAACATCCGACGACATGAAACACTCCGTCCGACAGCGTGTTACCTCCTTGCTGATGACACACAGACCAACCGAATGTATTTCGCAGAGGGAGTCAAAGGCTATGAGGGAAATGAGGAGGGACGACAGCATTATCATTCTACCTGCTGACAAGGGACGATCAACCATCGTGATGAATAGAGAAGACTATAATGAAAAGGCTAAAGCCCTTCTTGATGGCAGAGAATTTTACAGACCAGCACAGAAGTCACAAGCCAAAGCAGTGGCAGGTCGGCTGAGTAAACTGCTTAGAGAATACTGACATAAAAATGTAATCACGGAGAATGATTGGCACCAAATGAGGGCAACTGACACCGCTCTAGCCCGATTCTATGGCCTGCCAAAAATTCATAAAGCAAATGTCCCACTTCGGCCAATCGTTGCCCTATAAGGCAGCCCCACCTACAATTTGGCAAAATGGATGTACTCAAAACTGAAGTTCCTCCAAGGCAATTCGACTACCTCAGTTCGATCAGCCTCTCAATTCCTCATAGACCTCCGAGGTCGGAGAATTCAATCGGACAAAATCATGGTCTCCTTCGATGTGACATCGTTATTCACATCTATCCCACCAAACGTGGCCCGGTAAGTCTTGCGCAAGAGACTTGAAGAGGCGTACGATGAGAATCAGAATGCCCTCAAAATTGAACACCTCATGAGGCTGTTTGAATTCTGCCAACAAACTTTCTTCACTTTTGCGGGAGAGGCCTATGAACAAATCAAGGGAACCCCAATGGGTTCACCGGTCTCCGGTTTGGTGTCAGAACTGGTCCTACAGGAGTTAGAAAATATTGCCTTCCTCCAACATGAACCGGTGTTTTAGTGCCGTTACGTTGACGACACGTTCGTCATCGTAAAGAAGGACATGCTGCAGCATTTCCACAGCCTGCTCAACGCAGTCTTCCATGATATAAAATTCACGAGGGAAGAAGAACAGGAACAGCAGTTGCCCTTTCTGGATGTGCTTGACAGACGAAACCTTAATGGTGAACTTGAAACGACTGTTTATAGGAAGGCTACGAACACCACACAGCTTTTCAGTTTTCACAGCAACCATCCGGTGGCTCACAAACGAAGCTGTGTGAAGACGCTCTTCAAACGGATCCAAAGTCATTGCAGCAAACTGGAGGACAGAACACGTGAGGCCCGTTATCTCCGCGACCAGTTTGTGTAAAATGGCTATCCGAGGACATTCATAAGTTGCTGCCTACGCGGTCGCCACCAGAGAACTCGAACATCAACGCCACTGACGATATGGCATTCTCTGCCATACATAAAGGGTGTTTCAGAAGCGACCGAGCGCATTGCTGCGGAGTTAGGTGTTGGAATTGCACACCGCCCCAAAGCCACCATGCGCAGCAGGGTCATGAAAATCGAAGACCAGTTAAAACCTGAAGAGCAATATGGAGTAGTGTATCGCATTCCGTGACAAAATTGTCCTTGTTACTATACAGGACAGACTGGACGCATGCTCGGATCGCGCATACACGAACATAAGCTGGCTGTGCGGGGCGGCGACGCATTATCAGAAGTTGCAGCTCACACCTACGAAATGGGTCACGAGTTTGACTTCAGAGCCACCAAAATAGTCGCCCACGCCGGAAACAATACAGGCCGAGAACTGATTGTAGCCTAGGCCTCGAATGAGAACTTGGTCAATCGATTTATTGATCCGGCGCCGGCGTACAGAGCCCTTCGTAGTCACCTCCAGTCGTGCGACGTCGGTCGATGATTGGGCCTACGTGCCTTATAACTGCCGCTTGTCCTGTTTCTGCCACTACCTCTGACGATGGACTCCTGTACGAGTCTGAAAGCTCAGGATAGTAAACGAAGTGTTGCGGTGCTCGACTCTTCTTCTTCACTTAACCCTTATCGAGTTTAAAATAAAAACTAAAAAATTCCTTTAAAATAACAATACTCATTTATTTTTGAATAAGATAGGACATTTTTCAAGTCAATTCTTTGATATTGAATTTGGTCCAAAAGGGCTCTGATGATGCCAGCCGCTTGAAAAATACCGGAACATAGCACTGAAAATAATCAAATTTATAAAAGATAGCATCAGTGATAAAAACACAGAACAGATAATGATATTCTTTTTTTCCTCCCTTTCTCGTTGTCATCAGCTATGTCACCTGACACTAAATATCCTTTATGAAGCTAATTAAAATATACTCTTCGATAAAACCCTGCATATCAGTCGTGCGTATGTCTTTATTTAGGCCATATTAAACATATATGCAAATATATTAGGTCATAGTAAACAGTCGACCACTACTCCTATAATTTCACATTAACAAGAACAATATGATACATGATTCAATAGTATTTTGACAGTTTTGATGGTGACTTACCATTGAATGCTTCTTACTCCTGATATATCTTCATCTTTTCCAGCTCTTAGTCCAGCCAACGATGGTAAGCCTCCTGAAAAACACGTAGGTACTGTGCGACCACACCCTTACAGCTGGCCAGATAGACTGACAACCAACAGCTAGAGCACACCGAAATTTATCCAGCAGGGAAATAATATCAAGGTCAGGCCGACATCAAAGTTCTTCAGTTGCCATGAGGGACATAATATTCATGCCCCCAAAAACTCCCAAACTGCGAACTTCAATTTTTATATTGTACATATCGTTATTTTTTGAAAATTTTGTTATCATTTTCCCTTAGAACTGAGGTTTTTTTAATTTAAAACAAACTCTCAATTCGCGCTCTTTTGGCTAACTAGACACCCGAAACAAAGGAAGTCAAAGTGCAGTTGAAATAGACGAGTTTGTTTTAGGTTTTTTTTCCTGAGTTCAAAGGGGACTGACAGGGCCCAACGGTCGCTACAATAAACCTATTCTATTTTACTCTATTCTAAAAAATTATCTATCGTGTCAGTGGCCTAGTCAAGGTCAAGACGCGCAGCTCAATTTCAAAGATAAGTGAAGCTCTACATTTAGCTGGATATTCTTAAGTAATCAATGCCTGTTTTTTACTTGAGTCCGTTTTAAAAGTCGCCTTTCTATATAAGGTAAAATTTTTCCCCAGTTTGTTTGACAGTCTGGCAAAATAGTCGTATTTTGTAAAAACTCCATTGTAGTGAATCCTTTCCCTACTACCGCTTTCTAGTTTTCGTAGTAAAAAAAACAGTAATACTTGCTACTCAGTGCGCGTTTCCGTTTTGATCCTTCTTCTGTAACGAAAAACTTTTTTGTCTGTAATGCCCCGCAGAGCACGCGCTAAAAGGCGAAAGCTTGCGGCCTCCCCACCGTCTCTGGGTGCTAAAATCTTGACTGAAGACATGGCAGACGCCAGCGTATGTTCTTCGCCGTCTGCAGATCTGATTAACTCACAAATCCCTTTAGTACATGTAGAAACTCTCGACCCTTCAGTCGTCCAAAAATACGCCTCTGCTAGTCGTAGCAGGCCATCAGCCAGCGAAATAATCGATCAGCTGATTTATGGAGACATAAACAGCACTTCTGAAAAAGTGCTTGAACAAGCTTTTAAACTTATTGGGGTAATAAGTTCGGAAACTGAGGAACGAATTAAACGCAAGCATAATTTCGTACTGCGAAACATTCCGAGCCACTTATCTGCTATGGAGGGAGCGCATTTGTTCCTACAAAGTTGTGGTTTGAGTTTTACTGTCGCACAAGCTAAACGACTTCCCTCGCTTAGTCGTAATGCGCCGATACTAGTTACCCTTTTCTCCATGATAGAAGTCGATTTTATCTTGTCGAGTAGGGAGATGACTAGAGACTTCTGCCGTAAAAGGCGCTGCTCCGTTTCGCCAGACCTCACACCCCTGCAGCGAAGACTGAATAACCTAAAATCGGCAAAAACCAACACCAAGATAATGACACCTACTGTCAGTCTGAATATGTCCTCTACAACACCACCTGCGGCATCTGCAAGTCACGGCATGGTCAATTCCGTAGGGAGTTCGACTACTTTTAATGCTGACCTCTTTAAACACACCACCACGCCTGGTATAAGCACGCCTCTATCGAATCCCCCAGCAACCCCTAGTAAGCCTAAGCATGCGCCTAAGTCAAAGGCAAATCCAATTGCTGTCTCAGCCACTCGGACACCCAATAAATCCAGCACCAGTATAAAATGTTTTCCTCCACAATCGGCGAACAGTGCCTCAAATACCCCGACTCAAAACGTAGCGGGTTCGCAACTGCACCCCAGCCCTCATATCAAGGCAGTTAGGCCGAATATGCCGATTTTCCCACCGTTTGATAGACCTCTTGATCCAATGGAAACAATGCGTCCCCCACCAACTAACTTGTTTCCTCCACGGCCGTTTTACCAACTTATTCCTCATGATAATGTCCATACTGAATCAGTTAATTCGTCCGATCCTCAGTTTCGTCCCGGCGGGAATACGTTGCAGTATCTGCCCCGCGGATTTCCAGCTGAAAATAAGTTAGCTAACAATAGTTACCAGTTTACCTGCCCGTCATTCCCTCCCCCAAGTCCTCCCCTTTTTTATTCACGTCAGAATTTTTTGATGCCACAAAATTTTTTGCAGAACCGGATGGTTGCATCCGGACCGTTTGCTCCGTGGGCGACCCAGAACTGGACGATGTAGCCCACCTCCCTCAAAAACTAACAGTCTTTCCCTTCAGACTTTTTGTTTTAAATGCCAGATCCTTGCTTAATAAGATGCCTTTGCTTCAGACTCAGGTTTTCGTCCATTGTCCTGATATTGTTTTAGTAACTGAGACGTGGGCATCAGCCTCAGTAGCTGACTCCGAACTCTCTCTTCTAGGTTACAATTGCATTCGAAATGATCGCCAAGATAGCCGTGGTGGGGGCAGCTGCGTCTACGTTAAGCAAACACTTACATGTTTGCCGTTGGACCTCCCGCACTTTTCAGCAGTAGAAGGCAGCTGCTGGCTCCAGGTTGCACTAAAAATAAGTTCTCCTTACTCGTTGGCTGTATCTATCGCCCTCCCAACGCCAATGAAAATTTTGATCGTTTACTCTCACAGGCATTTCATGCTGCGACCGACTTAAGCTTTAAGTATCAATTGGTTGCGGGTGACTTTAATCTTCCCGAAGTCCGTTGGTCTCCGCCTTCAGGCCCCAGAAGGTTCGATGACTTTCTTGAGGCTGTGGATGTCGGGATGTGGACTCAGGTTGTTGATTTTCCCACCCGAGGCTCAAGTATACTAGACCTAATTTTCTGTAGAGGCTGCTCGCCATCGTCAGTGTCATCCCTAGGCCCACTGGGGGGCTCAGACCATGACATAGTTGTTTCAACGTTGGAATTCGAGGCTGACGAAATGTCGTCCCAAAAGTATAACTTTTTCCGCGATTTCCGATCAACTCGCTCAACCGAATTATTAACACACCTTAATTCCTACGACTGGACTGAGTTCTTCCTTAGTTCGGATGTAAATGTTTGCACTGCAAAACTGTACGGAATTTTGTGTCCGCTTATTTCTCGTTTTGTCCCCCCGTAAGAAAATTATTAATGTTGGGGATGAGATTTTCCTACCTTTACCCTTTCGTCGCAGATTGCGCAGGCTTTATCGTCGTTTCCATCTTCAGAACGCTGTTTCGGTTCTGCCCTTGATTTGTGATATTTTTGATCGAGCTAAGAGATTGTCTGAAGAAAAACAGCTAGCCGAAGAGGTCCACTTTACTGAAAACCATTCGTTAAGTGTCTCGAAACTTTTCTCTAGAAAAATACGCACTCAGAGAAAGACGCAGTATCCCAGCCTTCGAGACGATCTCGGAAATCCCATAGTTGATGCCCAGTTAACCGCGGATAGCTTCAATGATTTCCTGTCCGAAACGTTCATTGAAGACTCGACCACTCCGCTTCCGACCATCCAGTCATTGACCGGGGCAGTTCTAGAAACTATAACTTTCACTCTGTGGGATGTGACTGTTGCGATTCGGCGTTTTCGTCAATCTTATGGTCCAGGCCCTGATGGTGTCCCAGTAAGCATTTTAAAAGCCAATGCAAACACGATCTTCCCATCCCTCTTATGCAAGATATTTAATCTTGTTCTTGAAAGTGAAACTTATCCTACCTTGTGGAAGGAATCACACATTTTGCCCATTCCTAAGCACGGCAAATCTACATCATTTGATGACTTTCGGCCAATTAACACCCTCCCTGCAGTTTCGAAGATCTTAGAGACATTGATCAAGGATAAGATGATGTGTCACTTAACAGCGAACAATTTACTGAGTGTTGCTCAGCATGGATTCCTCAAAGCTCGATCTTGTGACACCTGTCAACTCTCTTTCTTTGACTATGTTCTCCAATCTAGGGACCATGGTTTTGCTCTTTACACAGTATATTTCGATTTCACTAAGGCTTTTGACCGTGTTGACCATGCTCTTCTTCTCTTGAAACTGTCCTCTTTCGGAATAGGTGGCAAACTTTTGAATTTTATATCCTCTTATTTGGGCACTCGCACACAACGAGTTAAGATTTCTAATACCATCTCCAACCCCACACGTGTGAGAAGTGGAGTCATTCAGGGTAGTGTACTTGGCCCGCTTTTATTTTGTCTTTTCGTTAATGATGTGCCCGATTTATTCCAGAATGGTAAGCCTTTCATGTATGCCGATGATCTTAAAGTTGCATAACGATATAAGCCGGCAGATCATGACATCGTGCTTGAGCTCCTAAAGAGCGATCTACAGGCTTTCGCCCAGTGGTGCCGCACATGGCGCCTTTCTCTTTCTTGGCATAAGTGCTCAGTCATGGTGGTTGGCGACGACCGCCAACCTCAACTAAGTATTGAAGGTCACGCAATAAATGTGCCAGGGGTTATAAAGGATTTGTGCGTATCATATTCCAAGAGTTTCAATCTCTCGGAGCACTGTGCCTTGATAGTCTCCAAAGCACGTAGAACGACCGGGTTTATCCTACGAAATTTTAAAACTAGGGACGTTAGAATGCGCCTTTTCAACATGTACGTTAGACCTGGTCTGGAATACTGTTCGTTTTCATTTAGCCTCATGCGTGCTACTGAGCGGAAGAAAATAGAATCCGTTCAACACTTTTTTACCAAGAGAATTTTAACCCCGGAACACCGACATTTATCTTACCAAGAACGTTGCCGGCTTACGGGCCTTGATCCTTTATGGTTCCGTAGATTACAAAAGGGACTCTTTTTGCTATTTAAACTCTTATATAATCACACATTTAACCCACTCACCTCTTTAAGACACCATATCCACCCACAACGTAACAGTCACCGTGAGGTCTTCTTATTTCTGCCTCTGGCACGTACTGTTAAATATCGTCGGTTCTATTCTGTAAATGCAATTGCTATTTGGAATAAACTGCCAATGAGTGTGAAAACTCTGCAAAATTATCCTTTATTTAAGAGAACTATTACTCGATTTTTGCATTCAGAGAAGCTCCCACAAATTTTGGGTTCTGAATCTACTGATCGACTGTACCGTAGCGATGGC
Source organism: Spirometra erinaceieuropaei (assembly GCA_902702965.1). Taxonomy (NCBI): domain Eukaryota; kingdom Metazoa; phylum Platyhelminthes; class Cestoda; order Diphyllobothriidea; family Diphyllobothriidae; genus Spirometra; species Spirometra erinaceieuropaei. The sequence goes on from CACRXP010000016.1 coordinate 1,415,594, forward strand.
GTTTGTGGTCTCTGAACACTATGGCCGGTCTCACCAGCTGTTCCTCAACGCCTCTACTTTGACTATCCCCAACTTCATGAAAGGAATTTGACGTCCGATAATCTCCGAAACCGTGCAACCTCCCCCCTTCTTGACGGTCGATATTCTACCACCGCCGACAGTCTTTTTCTCCTGAGCCCTTCAAACCACAAAAACCACCATAAACTATATTTTTATGCCTTATGCTCAGGAGTTTTTTTTCACTGCTGGTCGGATTTGTGTTTAATCACTTCCCTTGACAATGCCTGTAAACTGGCATTTAATTAAAATTTATTTTTTTATTTATTTATATTGATCTCCAACTAAACTGTGCAGTTCTCAGTGAAAATTGGGAAATAGTTGTTTAATGTTGGGGCGGCTGCTTAAAGTCCTATCTTGAACCATGCTATCCCGCATGGCTTCTGTAACTCGTTTACGACATTACTCTCATTTAAAAAACAACTTTCTGACAACATGTTTTTGTGTATTTTTTTGAAATTCAAAACAAACAGAAAGCCTGCCTGGGCTTAAATACTCAACGCTACGGTGCGGACAAAATTGTGTACATCACACTGGTACATATTGAATATGCCATCATGCCGCCCGCATGAGAATGTCGGCGGGTGTTAGTCGTCAGAGCTAGGGGAGGGGGGTAAGAGAGTCTTTGAGTAATGATCTTGGGTTGAGTACACGGAGTACCCATCATCGTGATTAGGGATTTGAGGCGGCATGGCTTCATCACTTGGGGTTGGCCTTGGCAACGGCAGCGAAAGCGCTTGTGTCAGAGTTTTCTGACAGCATAACACCGGATTCACTAACCGTATAGCTACTGCCTCTGCCGTCGCTAGTATCCGTTGGCGTAGGTCTTTAGAGAAGCATGTTGGTGTCCGATAGACAACCTGAAATGCTTTCTTGGCATCGACTCGGTGGTTCGTATCGATTAAATGCGCGAGAATAGAACTCGAAATCGACCGGGTCTCACCTCTGTGTAGCCAGGCGGGCATATGTTCACGCACCCTCGTCTATATCTTCCAAAAACCACATTGTTTGATCAAACGATCTACCAGGTCAAACTAAACTACCTAAATGAATTATTTTCCCAGAGCGGTTACCCTAGAGATTTCGTACGTCGATGCACGGAATGACATAAGATAAAAACAAAGGACCTAGATAGTTCTGATCAAGCGCCCAAAGTAAATACTTGGCGAATCCTTCCTTGCATCAGAAATGTGCCTGAACTTGTTGAAAGACACTCGGAGAAACCCCAGATCTCAGTACTTTATAGGAAAGCAGTTCATCCCGATCAGCTCCGACCGGCTTTTGCATTCAATCCCAAGAAATGGATAAACGCCAGTATGCCGGAGTTGCTCGTGCCAAATTGAGATTTTTGTATACCAATGCTCAAAGTTTCGTTTCGAAAATCGACGAACTCAAAGCGAGAGTACCGGAACAAATCCCCGACATCATCGCCATAACGGAAACTTGGCTTAATGCCGAAATCATGGATGCTGAGATTTCGATACCGGGTTACCAGCTGTTTCGTAGAGACCGTCAAAATAGGCAGGGCGGAGGGGTAGTCGTATATGTAAGGGAAGGAATTTCAGCAGTTGAAAGAGCCCACACCCTATCCCTTGAATATGAATCCGTCTGGATAAAGATAAAGAAGAGCAATGCACAAAATCTAGAATGTCTGGCGATTTACAGACCACCAAATCTTCTGAGTGCAGCTGATGAGTCGCTCCTTGGTTTAGTCAAAGACGTAGCTAGCCACCAAGACGTACTTATTGCTGGGGATTTCAACGCACCTGCAATAGAGTGGGAAACTATGGCAGTTAATAGTGGACCAGCCTCTTTCAGCAATAAGCTACTGGACCTCACACTCGATCTCCCTCTGGCGCAACATGTGAAGGTACCAACAAGATTTCGAGAGAACCAGAGAGCAAATTGTCTAGACCTAGTTTTCACTAAAGACTTCTCTAATATCGACGAAGTGTATTCCAATGCACCTCTCGGGAAAAGTGACCATACTACGCTATTATGGGATTACTCGCTCTTCTCTAAACGCCAGAAGAGAACAGAGGGCCAGCCTAATATATGGAAGGCAGATTTTAATATGATGAAGAACGAATTGCTGTCCGTGAATTGGGACCAAATATTCAGGGGAGATTCGGAGGACGACTGGAGATCTTTTAAAACGATTTCACTCGATCTGATTAGGCGCTGTTGTCCACCTAAAGTACAAAAAACAACTAGTCGACCTGCTTGGTTAACTAGGGACCTAAATAAGCAGCTACGGAAGAAAAGCAAAAGATGGAAAATATTCAGGGAAACTGCGTCACCAGCGCATTTCGAAGAATTTCGTCGTCAACGAAA
>CACRXP010000016.1:1418239-1441705 GCA_902702965.1 Spirometra erinaceieuropaei
TGTCAAAGGGCAGCCAAAAGTGCGATAAGGGTGTTATTTGCGCTGAGGCGAGGATTTGTGCAGATCGACAAGGAGCTGTTCGGAAAAACCTATGGGGCATTCGTCCGGTCTCACTTAGAGTATGCAGTCCAGGCCTGGCGACGGTGGTTAAAGAAAGATTATCAACGACTGGAAAGAGTACAGGCGATGGCTACGAAGATGGTCAAGAATCTTCATCATTTGCCTTACGAAACCAGACTGACTGAACTAAATCTGTTTCCTCTAAATTACAGGCAACTGCACGGCGATCTCATTCAAACCTACAGGATTGTCAGAAGCCGTGAGTGTGCCCTAGATTTTGATGACTTCTTTGAATTGGCCCGGACTGACCGTCTGCATGGTCATCCGTTCAAACTGCAAAGGAAGCGGGCTCACTCGGACGTCCGACGGAACGCCTTCTCACACAGGGTCATCGGGGCATGGAATGGACTCCCTGATGCCGTCGTTCTTTCCGAAAGTGTTAAATCCTTTAGTGCAGACTAGACGCTCACTTGTTGAGAACCTACTGTACATACAATCATGATTGTTTTAGCGGCGGCAGTTTGCGCCTAGCTCACACTTACCGCTAATTTCTTAACTTTTCGCATTTGCTGATGTAATTGATGACTTTATTTCTGTTTATCGACATGAATAGGGTGCTCAAGGGCGAAAGCCTCATGCCCTTAATAAACTGACTTAAACTGACTTAGGTTACCAACTTGAATCAGTCAACGAGTTAAGAGACCTCGGTGTGTGGATGACGTCAACTCTCAAACCATCGTCTCACTGCGCCAAGTTATCATAGAAAGCTATAGGTATCCTAGGCGCGATCAGAAGATCCTTCGTCAGTTTTGATGAAGAACTTTTCGTCCGAGTATTTGGCGCATACGTTCGACCAATGTTGGAATATTGTGTCCAGGCATGGTGTCCCTGGACGAAAAAAGATTACACCCTACTGGAGAACGTACAACGAAGAGCGACCAAGCTAGTCGGCGGATTAATTCGTTTACCTTATGAGAGACGACTGGAGAAGCTAAAAATATTTCCTCTCTCTTATAGGCAGTACAGAGGGGATATGATCATGGCCTTCATGATCGTCCGAGGGCTAGACTGTGCTCTTCAGTTTGACGATTTCTTCGAACTGGCGCGGACGACAAATCTTCGAGGGCACAAGTACAAATTGAAGACGAAATATGCCAAACTAGAGTTGCGGGCAAAATACTTCTCCCACCGGCTGGTTGAAGGATGGAACAGATTGCCGAACTCCGTTGTCTTGGAGGAAAACGTCGAGACTTTCAAAAAAAGATTAGATAAATTTATGCTTGATGGTCAAACATTTACATGATATCAATGACTGGCATAACTACTATGTGAATATCTGCATGTTTTTTTCATACGTCTATCAGTAAATAGGGTTTTCCAAGGCTCTGCCTATATCCCTCATATATACTGAATTATACCGAATCTTCCGCACATTGACACTCTCACTCCGAGAGATCGGTCTTATGCTACGCGCAACTCCTCCATGGTGATTCTGTCGACAATTTGCACTACATCTAAATGCTCCCTCTTCTTTGCTTCCAAATATGCCTTCCTCTGGAATAATCTTCCGCCAGAAATTTGGTCAGCGCCTAAGTTACTGGTATTTAAGTCAAAATTACGCCAACACTTCACATCACAACGTATAAAGGCACTTTTAACGACTTCATTGCCGAACACTCAGCTTCTTGATTTCGAGAGTGGTCCTCCAGGGATTTAGTGGTAGATCAAGTGGAAACTCTCAAGTATATCATAAGAAGCCATGTTTTGAATTGGTTTCTAGGCCCACTGCTGTCACTCCTCCCCCATAGCGACGATTTTCGCGGTTCTTGATGTCATCTCCCGCATTTCGACCTTATGCGGTCGACGCTCATGGCGGAACCCTCAGTGTTCGCCGTCTAATAGTAGTTTGGTCATACCTCCCTTCCCCACTCCTCGGCTGGCCTCAAAGCGTACTGTGGCCGATCGCGTCCGGGTTCCTCTCGTCTGGCCTCTTTGACGCGAATAGTCTCATCCAGCGTATCAATCCTGCCCTGACTATGTGAGTTCTGAATCCCGTATACAATACCACATGGAGGCCAGTCCTGTTCGACCCGCGTACGTACCCCTCAAGGCAGACATTTATTTCTGCCCTGACAACGTCCGATTATAATCAAGGGTGACATTTATGTCTGTCCTGACGATGTCCAATTATAATCCGTTATATACCGCCACATGCAGGCCAGTCCTGCCCACATTCTTCTGTTATTATTATTTAGCGAGGGTTTTTTTTATCCTGTAAAGTTAATCCAATCATTTTCAAATTTTAGTGGTTATTTTTTACCGCTGGCTCATCACTTTTCTTAACGGACTGCAAATTTAGAAACTATGCATTCCATTTTGGACAAATTTTGCCTACCTCGTCTAAAATTCGTATGCAAATGTATTTTTGCCTGCTTTAATGGAACCCCGACGGGTCACTACTTACAACATCACTATTCTTATTAGTATCCATAAATACATAATACCCGTCAGCTGATATCTCTGAAGAAGGTGCCGCAGTACTCAAGGACGGGAAGAACAAACTTTTAGCTTCATTTCAGGAAAAAAAACTATTTTATATGAACCCACATATTTGCTATGCTTTGGCGGATATTCTGTCTGAGGTGATAAAGTAAGCTTATTTGTATATTTAGTCCAGATCCTTTATGCTGTTGCATTCTGAGAGTGGATTATTCTGAAGCACTATGGGACCTTGGAACTTGGTAGGATCAAATGACACGAAACTACACTTGGACGATGAAACCCCATCTACCTTTTGTCTATTTCCGACGCCTGTCCATAATAGTCCGTGTTCTCACTTGGTCTGGGTTTGGCTACTGCTATCTCTGGTCTGACGCCTCGCAGGCATCCTGCTTATTGAACTTCACCCCTAGGTCTTGGTAGGCAGCCGACAATATTGCGCAGCGGTGAAACAAGGTAGCTGTGATGTGCCATGCTTCGAGCGCGTCCCTGACCGATTGATCGCTCCCCTGGCTCAAGACTTCGGTGTTTTGGAATGCGAGTGAATGACCAGAAGCTGCGCAATGTTCCACCACCAGTGAGAGCTGATCCAATTTTAGTACCGCTCTTGCGTGCTCGTCCATTCGGGTCCGCAATCTTTTCCGGTCTCTCCAACGCAGTTCGCTTCTCAGGAACTGCACGGTATCCGATAGACGAAGTCGGCTGTTTCGCCTCATGGCAAAGGCATTTTGGTCTCATGACCAGACGTCTAACTGTCGCTTTGGGCTCGTGGGCGATGCCGATACCCAACGGTTGCAAGATATGAGCAACTGATTTGGAAGCGTTTGCAATATATGGCAGCACTCGTCAGAGTTTCGGTTGGTTTGCCGTTAGCTTTATGGTTGGTCTAGGCAGTCTGCTGCGTTTTATAAAGCTGTAGGAGTGACCGCTGGAGGAATACAGAGTGTCAGGGGAACACTGTGTGCGAAGTAGGATTTTAATATCATCGTACAGGCGGAACACAAGCTAATGAGGTTGATTAATGGTCTTAATAACTATTCTACCATGGTATATTGAAAGAGGCCGACTTAAATTCCCTTTTCCTACGGACAACTAAGGCCCAGCTTTATTTGGAAATTCCTAATTAACGTCGGTGATGATTGCTCCTTGAGACCAAAGGACTTTCTTGTGCTTGCATCCTCAGGTTGCCTGTATGGTTGTTCCTACAAAATAAAAACCGAACGTGTGCTACCAGACTTCAAAAATGTTTCTCCTGCGAACGGGTAGTCAGACGATTAACTCGCTACCAAGTGAGATCGAGACGGCCGATACGACTTCTATATTTAAAAGAAGGTTTGACTGTATAACTTCTGGCGAAAATGTCCACCACGACAGCATTTCTTACAGTCAGTCATGGAAAGCCTCTGGTGATTACCACTCGCTCTGTACTAAGTCACAGTAAACAGAAACAGCAATTTTTTTGTCATTCTGTATTATGAAGCAAGCTCATTCTAAATGTTTGCAAGCTTTATAATAAGTGTGCCTATACAGATTTGCTGGACATTCATAGGATCATCTAGAAATCTACCTAATTTAATAAAATATAAATTCTCTTACATGGTTTCCAGGAGCGACGGAACCACCTTAATTTCGAGAAAACCAATTGTTTTGCTGACGACCACGGATTTTTCTAAATAAAATAGAAGTACGCTTGAACATGAGTACGCGTGAAAATTCTTTTGAGGCAAACGGTCCGGTTCGGAAGGTGAGCCGTGTGTCAAGAGACAACAGACCCCTGAAGAGTAGTCGCTTCTTGGCTTAATTTAAAACTAATGAATGTATGTGGTAAAAAGAATGGCACTTATTTAGGTTTCTAGATAAGGACACCACGATTATCCATCTCAAATTAAGATAAAACTTGCGTGGGTATGCCATAGCGGTCTTGTTATAATTAATCACATTTACAGTTTGAGCGGCGGCTTGGAGTGGGCGGCTGGCACGTTGGGGAGGTACAGTCGGGAATTCCAGATTATTCTCTCAAAAATGGACCCTACGCGTATTGTTGAGGCCCTTCAGGCATCCCTTCAACCAGATCAACAAGCGGATGCCGAAAAAGTTCTCCTTGAGGTACGAAGAAACTTTCAGCATCGAAACTGTCTAGATGCACAAAATCATTGGTTTCGCCCCAACCCTTCTTCAAGTCGTTCTTGAAAATGGTTTGGAGCTTCCAGTCCGTCAAGCGGGGGCCGTATTTTTCAAGAACATGGTCTTAAAATCATGGAAGGAACAGGAAAGTAAAAGTCCTGAGGGAGTCATAGCTTTCCATATCCATGAGAACGACAGAGAAAGCATACGTAGTGTAATCGTACCCGCAATGGCATCCTCTCCTATTCCTATTCAGTAAGCTTCCTCATTTTCAAGCGCATTGTCAGAAATATTTTGCAAGTTGCCCTCTTCCGCATCTTGAAATACGATTTTCCATCTCGCTTTCCGACGTTTGTGGAGCGCGTTGCCGGATATCTGAATTCTGCTAATTTCGTAGAGTTCCACGGGTCCCTCTTGAGCGTTTATTCTCTCGTTCAAGCCTTTGACCGGCAGGCCAATGACAAAACTGCACTGTCTGCCGCGATGAATACCGTCCTGCCCCATGTCTATGAACGCATGGGGGTTCTTTTGTCCGATACGTCAGACGAATCTCTGAGTCTGCAAAAACTTGTTTTGAAAATATTCTATCGTTACACTGAATACTACTTACCAACGGATTCTATCAATGAGCAGGTAAACCATTGCAATCGTATTTCAATTTTCCGAAGTGGGTTTCACACTGGCATACCCTTTTGTGTTCCATCCTGGAAAACTTCAATGGCGCCAACGATGATGCTGACAGCGCGTATTGGAAACGACAGAAATGGGCAGCAAGGATCTTGTATTGCTGGTTCACGCGGTATGGAAGTCCAGGAAACGTCCAAAAGAAATATAAGACCTTCGCTGATTGGTATTTGAAGGGCTTCACTCACCAAGTCCTCGCATCGTTCCTCAAAGTTTGTGATGCCTACCGCCAACAAATTTACATTTCACCAAAAGTCCTTGCAGAAACGCTTTCCTATTTCTCTGCCGCGTAAGCCTGTCTTAAAACTTTGACTCCGCTAGACTGTGCCACGCGTTTTCTTGGAAGTTCCTCCAGGCCTCATTTCCAATGTTACTGCAAGAAGTTATCCATCCTCTCCTATCGCACGATAAGGAGGCCCAGGATATGTGGGAGGACGATCCCATTGAATACATCCGATACAAAACCTGTATGGTTGCGTTTGCTCATTTTTTTTCGTAGCTGTTTACGCCAGTCTTCACAACCCTGCCGATGCGGCCTGCACATTTATCAGCGATGCTTGTTCGAAGAGGAAGGGCATTTTGGACAGGTCAATGCAGTACTGCATTCAGGTTCTGTCGTCGGATGCCAAGCCTGAAGCGAAAGATGGCGTTCTGAACCTGGTTGGGACAGTATGCGACACGCTCCTAAAAAACAAGACCTACAAGGTTGGTAGGCCTCGAAACTTTGGTTACCAAGCTTTCATTTCTACGTAGAACCAGCTCGAATCCTTCCTCATAACTCACGTCCTGCCACTGTTTGAGGCACCAGAGGGTTACAGACGTGCTAGAGCCTGCTGGCTTCTTGGGAAGTTGTCGCGTGCCGAATTTGGCAATACGGCCCTTCTATGCCAGGCGGCAGAGGCTACGAGGAGACTCATGTGCTTCGACACGGACCTGCCTGTCCGTGTTAGCGCCGCTAACGCTGTATTTGCATTGATCAGGGACCAGGACGATAGTAAGTAGTCCACATAAAACCTGGATCTAGTTTTACTCCCGTTTTCATTGCTGTAATCTATTCCATTTTGCCCGAGTTTGTCTTTTCGCCAGTTGGTTTTGTAAGTAGCTTCCACTTATACTTCCTTTGCGGGGGCTTATACATGTCGTAAATGAAGTGTCTGTCAACGGCATTTCTACTCTGCATGTGTGTAAATGTTTTCGTGTTCCATGTCTTCGACGCTTCCAGGAGTATAACATGCTTAACCGCCAAGCCTCCAAGAAGGGATTAAATCGTTAGCTATAAGTCAACATGTTGCTTATTCGCCTAGTTTAGGAATTTTAGTGTTCTATTATCTCGGGTGGATTTCTCTTATGTTTATAACCTTTTTAATGATTGGGTGGCAGTGATGGTAGTTACTGTCCGTGCTAGGGGCTTGAATCCCAGTAAAGTTCCGGAAGCTCCATAAACCAGGCAAACTGATGCACAACCTCTCATCGGGAAGTCCAGACAAGCGTTCTTCGCATCATTGTTGCGCCAAACCGACATTCCTGACGAATGAAAAAGACCTTTGACTTCAGGTCACCTCGTCGCTTGTACCGGGCTACAAAGCCAACGTCGGTAAAGGAGAAAAAACGGACTTAAAGGTATTAAATTCGGATAACAGAATAGTTATCCGCGTTCACCGACAGAGAAGACCACCAACGCAAATCTCTGACGCCCTTGAACGACGAAAAAGCGTACTGGAGCAGCCTTGCGATCGGAGCTGCCAAGCGCTGAATCTGTCAAAGAAACCAAAGATCCTCATAACCGAGGACGGGCGCATGAAAAAAAATTTGCAGGTACGACTATGGCGCGGTTTTCGGTTTGTCGAAAATACAACAACAGTTCCTCCGACCGGTCGTTTCGCCAAAGGACATGCCCACATACGAGGACTGGGAAACTGAAATTTTTCATCGCAGGTCCACCAGCAATAATGCAGTCAGTCGAACGGTTCCTGAGTAGACGCAAAAACTCCATGGTTGGACCAAGGATTTAGATAGTCATCTGAGGTACCTGCTCTCTCCACCTTCATGCGCTAAATTCTCATAGTCGAGTCGCTCAGGGATCTGCTGCATTGAAACTTTTAAGAACGGTCACACCAGTCCAAGAGTTGTCGACTTCCCAACAACTGACACGACCAAAACTACTGCGGGAACGCACCAGAACCTGCATCTGGCTCTATGCGTGATCGACGTGAGCGCTCCACCACCAAAGAATGCACGACGATCTGGCAACCGACACAAGGCGGGATGTCTAGGGGACGCTCCATTTTACGAGTAGTCGAAAGTGAGACGCACAACACTTCCGTAGGGGGCGACGTTGACTAAAGAAGTCTCGTGTCCGGTTGAACATTCGACACACTAAATAATGGCAAACGTTCGTTGAATACACCAGCCCTTGCTACTTTTAGAAACACCAGGCAGTTGCTACATCCCTCTTGGTGAACGCATCCTGGAGAAGCAGCCTGAAAAAAAACTACTTTTTGCGCGGACTCAAGGTTTTGCCTGTGTGCCGCCCCTTCCAGTAAGCGTAAGAGGTAAAACAGACCACAGTTTACCCTCCATGGTTGTTCGCCCGTTGCAAGTAATAAGAATCATAAGTCTCAGGACTCGGGGACTTTCTGTGTTTAGATAAGGATGTAGTAGGGATGACCGCAACATCTATCTCGCTCTCTTTTAGGTTAACCCCTAAGTTAAACAGTTTAAACGTAATCCATAGGTCACATGTCTGCTAGATGGAAGATTTTTGCTGCAGTGCTCCTATTCAGGATTTCGAAGATTATCGTCAATGGCTGCAATTGATGGTGTTTGTCAGTTGGCATCAGAAATAGTATTTTCGCAACACATCCGGTCCTTTTTGACTCGCGTATTTTTGAGTGGAAATTGTCGCTGCAACGTCGACATCCCATATTCTCATGTCAAACTCGTAGCCACTACTGAACGTTTATGTGCAAATTATGAAACAATCTACTTTCTGACTCTCCTTTTTTGTTTTTCAGCTCGGAAGGTCATGCTGTCGCATCTTCCAGACCTCGTAATGCGTGAGTTCTGTTCAAAACAATGTTTCCTCTATAAACCTTGTGTGATTGCATGCTGCGTTTGGTCGTCTCTTTCACTGCCCAATCAGCTGATGCTGCATTCGCCAGTAGGCCGCCTCCAACACTACTTCGCAGGAACAAGTTGGATAGGACGTTTTGCCTGTTATGGCTGTTGTTCTCAGGAGTCCTTTTTGGACTAGTACAAAAAGTTATAGGGTACAAGACTGTACATATAAGTTGTGGACGGCGTCGGTCGGGAGGTCGTCGGGACTGCTATAACCAGACGTTGCTGTGTGCCTGCATCTCGCTCATAATTATATACGTAAATATGCCGCCATCACCCTGGACGGCAGGGTCGCACTGGCGGAGTCCGTTGGTGAAAAAGTAAATACTCAGGTAGGGATTTTTCCTAACAAGGCCATCTTTGGTCTCGCAGGGGTGAACAAGCCCAAGAACGTTTTTCAAGGTTGAGATAGTAGGCCATGTTTACCGGTACTTGAAATAACACCTTCGTAGTTTCTCCTATTTGAGATTGTTTTCGCGCATTCTACTCGATGGCTCTTTGTGTGTGCATTATAGATTTGCCATGTTGAGGCACAACACCCTGTTGACCAATCTTTTTTCATTTTAGAACTTATCAAGCTCCTGCGTGAGACCGAATTCGACGACCTCAATTCAGTTCTTCGGGAAATAATGATCCACTATACGACTGAAATCCAGCCTGTCGCCATCCACATGCTTCAAGAGCTTGTAAGACATCCTCGCCTGTGTGCCTACAAACCACGTTGTAATTTTTCCAGTCGGATGTGCCACCAACTTTCCTTTATTCACTCTGATCCTCTGTTAACTGTCAATTCACCTTGCTTGCTTTAGATGCTACTCATGCATAGCTGAAATGGCATTTGCCATCTCCCTTTGTCCCTCCTAGTCGGCGACATTTGTCAAATTAGTTGGCGTGGCTGAAAACGGCGACGCCGGTGAGGCGAACGCTGCTGGCGATGTGGAGTACAACGAGGAGAAGGAGTACCAATGCCTTGTCGCTACTGGCGTCATGGAGAACATTGAAACTCTCATGCAGGTGATGGAGGAGCAGGAGGAGCTCATCGCCAGCGCAGAGCCCGTGATCATCCAGCTGGTGCAAATCATCCTCAAGCACAACGTGACGGACTTCTACGATGAGGCCTTTTCCCTCATCTGTTCCCTCACCTGCACCAAGATCTCGCCGCTGATGTGGTCAGTTTTTGACTGGCTCTACGAGGCCTACGAAAAGGACGCTGAGGACTGTTTTGCCAGCATGATGCCAACCCTGCACAACTATGTTACCGTCGATCCGAAGGGCTTCATGGCTGCTCCCCATCGCGTGGAAATGCTCATTTCCATGTGCACCAAGGTAGGGTCCTGCTTGGGAGAACTCATAAACTGATAAATCCGCGCTATGTTTTTGTGCGGCACTCATTCTGTGCCCGCTTACGTCTGGTTTGCCGTCTCATTCTATCGTCTAAAGCCATTTTTCAAGGATCGACCTATTCCTTATCTAGTCATGTCTTTGCGAACAGTGTAGTTCTTTTGGTTTCCTGATCGGCGTGGAGTTGCTATCAAGTCACAAGGAGCTAAAGAACTTAAGCAGTTGTCGTGGGAAGGTCGAAGCAGCAATGTGCTTCTGGGTTGATTTGAAATACACCAGGCCTGATTTAAATCGTCTCATGAAAATGCCATTATTCAGGATAAACGGGACCTCACAATGCATGCATCCTATTTGTTTAGATGTCAAATTATTGTCATTCCTGAAAATTATCCGTCTTCATTTGTTACACAAATGCGCATTATAAGTAAAAAGATACGACATAGATGTACCAGTGTTGAGGAAGGCCTCCATCCTTCAGACTAATTTTCTCCACATGCGAAAAACTCATCCGCCCCCCGAACACGTGTTCCTCCAGCTTATCTCCGATCTCGCCAATGGTGACTTGACAACCCTGGCGCTTTTATGCTTACGACAGGATTTTTGTTTTACAACGCCTAATCAGGTGGGTGGGATGCCTCACAGATTTGGTTGTCTCCGAGTCCTGAAGTCACTGTTAGGCCTCAGGCTGTGAGACGCTGTGTGCCGTTCCGGGCCATAGCTCCTATTGAGTCGGGCCTTTTCATACTTTCAGGCGCTTCAGATATGAAACTCCAGCCCTCTTTCTGGAATGCAAGGGACGTTTTTGATGGCCGTTCTATATATGCTTAGGTGGCTCCTCCCCTGCTTGGAAAGTTAATTTAAGCCTACTGCAAAGTTTTGTTGTCCCCGCAGTTCGGTGTCCCGTCGTTGATGAAGGACGTTTTGTTTGGAGAAAGAAGGACGCATCTTCTCCCCTCTGTCTGGACTCCTTTACGTTGTCCTTCCCTGCTTTCCTCATTAGCATAAGTTCGTGACAACATTGTCAGCCCACATGTTTTACGAAATTCTCCGTCCACTCTGTCATCCAAAACGCGGAAGCAGTTGACCACACTTCTAATGTGGCTGGAGAAATGTTTGACAAGTCCTTGTAACTCGAAATCGGAGTTCGATCAATAACAATGACACCCGACACGTCGTCTGGCGTTATTCACAAACCCAGGGGCATTATTTTCGGCTAATGGTGATGTTTCAAATCTCGAGTTTTTTTTGCATATTTATGGCTTGAAAAACAATGGTTTTGCACACTTGCTGTATGCCTGATGGGCCGGAGCCGATAGCCTACGAGGTCAAGTCTTATTTTCCTAATGGACTTAGTTAATTTCAAAGTTTGCTTTTTGTGTCGATATATGTGCAGAGGGAAGGGAGTATGTTGTTAGTCGCTATGCGACTGCCTACGAGGGCTCCAAATTGAACACCAAGACATGACGGACAGAGTACGTCCCGTTACCTGGTTGGTAAACGAATCTGTCACGATCAGAAGTAACGTGACAACAAGCCCATGACTCAGTAGCAGACCGTTGTACAATTTAGTGCTCAAGGACCAAAGGACCTAGGTTCGAATCCCTCCACCATCTAGACGTGGGGTTGGATGTCGCTGGTTGACGACGTCTCAAAAGCCATCTAATCCTGCACAGTTCGACCGTCGATTCCGAAGATGTCCACCGTGTGCTACACAGCAAGGTGCGGCGGGCACGGTGACTTGCGCGTGAATTAGTTTATAGTGATAGTAGACTTGCGCAGCGTCTGCCGCCCTCTCTCCCACTCCCCACCTTGATCCTGTATCAAGACAGAGTCAAAAACACCGGAGGCGGGGGAGGGCGCAGTTGATCCAACCCCCATTTGCCTTTGTCGCTATCCTTTTTTGCATATATATATATATATATATATATCAATCAGGAATGGGCGCACACCGATCTATTGGCTTCACAAAGCAAACAAGCTCCGTATGTGTGGCAAAGGTCACGAACAGGCAACCAATTACCAGGCCGAAGTCGGCCAAGTCATAATAGCAGCGAGGAGGGACGACAGAGAATGCGGGTAGATTGATACAGCACTGTTTCGGGCTTATTCTGCCTTCATTCAGCCAATCATAACCCTGACCACCAGCAGCTGAGACCAGAAACACAAACATGCGCACAGACGCACCTGGCGCAGTCGGTCCACCACTGAGGCCTACCAGATGGGTCTGTGGTGGACCGACTGCGCCAGGTGCGTCTGTGCGCATGTTTGTGTTTCTGGTCTCAGCTGCTGGTGGTCAGGGTTATGATTGGCTGAATGAAGGCAGAATAAGCCCGAAACAGTGCTGTATCAATCTACCCGCATTCTCTGTCGTCCCTCCTCGCCGATATATATATATATATATATATATATATATATATATGTATGTGTGTATATATGTAGGTCCAAGTTTTGTGAACGTCTGCCGTGCCAGATCAGCATGCCATAACCCTCAACCTGGTGTGCGCCGGCAGTTCTCCAGTATCTGGTTCTCTGGCGGTAGGTGCGCTTGCGCTCTCGCTGATATACAGGTCTTGTGCATGGCTGGCGCAGTTGGTCCACCACTGGAGTTTACTAGATGGTCAAATTGGCAAAGTTGAGAGATCCGGGTTGATGATTTGAAGGAAAAGACGGGCTCACCGGAACGGGCTTATTTGGGTGTTGACGTTTCGAAGAGCTTGCCAACAAAGCGCTTTAAAACGTCAGCACCCAAATAAACCCGTTCCGATGAGCCCATCTTTTTCTTCAAATCATCAACCCGGATCTCTCAACTTTGTCAATCTAACCGTCTAGTAAACCCCAGTGATGGACCAGCTGCGCCAGCCTTGTGTGCGCATGTTTGTGTTTCCGGTCCCAGGTGGTGGTCAGGGTTACGCTTGGCTGAATGAAGGCAAACAAGCCCGGAGACTATAATGGCCATTTCTGGCTTATTAGCCGTCGTCGACCAGCCATGTCCAATCTGGGGCTTGATCCCGCGACCTGTCGGTTAGAAGTCCAACGCCACTAACCAATGAGCTACTGGCATGTCCTATCGGCTGTGATCGGCTATATACAATGGCGGAAGGACGCTCATCGATCGTGCTACGGAATGCACTAGTTCTGTTGTGCCTTGTGGCTCCTTCTTGGGCCCCGCTAGCAGCCACAAACAGTGTCCGAACCTTAGAATGGTAACTGTTAGCGCGAATTTCATTCACGGGAGAAGGGATACATCTTTTCTACACACGTTTTCAGCAAGAAAATACGCTCCTTCAACTGATTGACCTCTAACTTTCCGTCTTTCGGACATTTTAGAGTCTGAACAGTGATGAGGACGATTCGAACGAGGCCGTCCACGCCGCCAAAATGCTAGAGGTCTTGATTATCAACTTCCGCGGACAGATGGACGCTGTCGTTCCAAAATTCGTCGAACTCACATTGACAAAACTGACTCAGTCCTCCACAAACGTCGAACTTCGCATGATTTGCCTTCAGGTATCCACTTTGTGCAAGCTAGGTTTTCATCAAAGTCTACTTAGGTGACTATCGATATCTTTGTATACTCTGTTGGTGCAGTATTTTACCACGTGTTACCTGTTCAATCGTTTAAATGAGAGGCACTGACAGAGCGCTGCTGCCTTCAGGCTGAAATGCCTTCTACTGTATCAATTTTGTGGTAGATATGACCTATCCTCGCAAGAGACCCCTGCGATGTAACTCAATTATAAGTAATTGCCACTGCGCCTTAGATCGGCGACTTGAAACAATTAAAGCTCAAATTGCGTTTCATTGACTGACGCATAATTGTGCTGACATTCAGTCCTAGAGGGTGTTTTCACTCCAGGCGAAAGAGGCTCTGAGAGGGTTTTCTACACAACTTCCTGCTTTCCTCTGTTCACACAGGTCGTCATTGCGGCAATTGTATCTTCTCGCGCAATTGTTTTGCCTATTCTCTCAACCCACAACTGGCCGGGCACGGAGACCCCCATTATTGAGAACTTCCTGAAAATCTGGCTAGAAAACATTTCGCGGTTCACTGGGTAAGTCCTACCTTTTTATAGCCTTGATTCCCGAACACTGTGCTGGGCCCCTTTGCTATTGGGGATGTCTACTGATCTGACCTGATTACGGGACAGAGTATACGACCATTTGTACAAGCGTTAGGCCCGAGTTTCGTGGCACAACGCAAAGCCTTTGTCCACATCATATGTGTAAACGCCTCCCTTCCGGAAGTTGTGTTAGGCCGGAATGCACACTTGACCACCTTATAGCCATTTTTCACCCCAGTCAACTGGGCTCATGCATTTCTCTGGTCCCCGCTGGAAGAGGCCGACCCAGCAGAACCTTTTCTCTGTATGACACATCGGGATTCGTAGCAGACTGGGTAGCTGGGTTCTCAACCGAACTGAGAGTCAGCATGACAACGGTAGTTTCTTCCTCATATGGCTGCTATGGTAGATATCGTCAATGAGAGCCCTGTGTTATATTACTCAAGTCTGAAGGCCGGTACTTGTGGATGAAAGCCGATGGAACCACTTTCATCACAAGTTGCCTTGACCGCGTTTGCCACTGGACAGTTATCCCTTGGTCAAATCTAATTCACGCTCGCGTCAACACCATTCGTCTGGGTGTAAGTGATTAACACCATCATACTTCCCAAGAGAGGGGCCCTCGAACCAAAAGCAAATTCCGACTGTGAAGTAGGTTGGATCTCCTGGCTTTCTTTGTTAGATTGACAGTAGATGGTAAACCATCTCTTACAAAGACGCTGGAATCTTGAACTTCCAAGTTTAGCTTCAGCGACTTCATCTCAAATGAGACAGTCCACGCTCGCTGCGATAGCATCGCCGAGATAACTCAAGCCATCCAAGAAAGACGACTGAGGTGGTTTGGGCATGTTCTTCGTCGTCCACCTCAGAAGCTCAGTGTTACTACCCTCGATCCGGCAGCGTTACCCCATAGGAGGCGTCTAAGAGGGGTCAGTTCAAAACCTGGCCCGACACAGTTCGTCAAGACATGGAGATGGTTCTTGGACCTTCGGTATTCGGTCTCCGTCGTTGGCGAAGGGAATGGGTTGAGCTGTCCAGATCTGCTGCCACGGATCGTCGCGCGTGGAGAGGTACAGTTCGGGACATCATCGAGGCCGGCTAGATCGGGCATGATCGCAGCCATATCAAGTACAAGTTCCAATTT
The DNA here is from genome assembly GCA_902702965.1 of Spirometra erinaceieuropaei. NCBI lineage: Eukaryota > Metazoa > Platyhelminthes > Cestoda > Diphyllobothriidea > Diphyllobothriidae > Spirometra > Spirometra erinaceieuropaei. Next base: position 1,433,270 of record CACRXP010000016.1, read on the forward strand.
TAGCTACTGATACCGCATTCCCTGGCATGGGAGTCGTCAGTTCTTGGTCTGATCATTGAACTGAGCCTAGGGTCGGGGCATGCCTAACTGGCCTGCTCACGTGTTCATGGTGCAATCTGTGGCTGCGGATTATAATTCTCAACGCGCGACAGTCTGCGGTAGAGGATCCAGAGTGCTTGATCCACTTCTGCTTGGTAGCGGAGACCCAGCGGTGAAGGTCCAGGGACCACCTCTTTGGTGCGCGCACAGCTATATGGTTTTTTTTCTTTTCAAGGACCGGGTCGCCGAATTCTTTACGGTTGTGTTTGCTCGACCTACCTCCCCCGCAACCTGCTACATTTCTTAGCTCACGCATTCTTATTTCTCTTGGGACTTCAGGCTGCACGACCGTCGCGTCTGTGTGCTGGGACTCTGCACTCTCCTTTCTCTCGGTGACGACGAACGGCCCCCGGCTGTGAACAAGTTCAGCACCCAATACCTCCCCGCCCTCCTGCTCCTCCTGAACGGCCTGAAGGACGCCTATGTCCTCAAGGCTCAGGAGGAAAATGAAGGTGAGTCATTGGTAGGCCTGCTATGCTTAAAAGTCCTATAACAGCCGTTCACCCTCCATGTTGTATAACTGTCGTCTTGACCTATCCGGCTTTGTCAATACAAGCGAAGAGACGAGTCCCAGGATTTAGTTGATAAGAAGTGGAAGCTATCGCTGGTACAAGAACCTTATTCGCCTGACGTTTCGGATTCTCGCTCGAACCAGTCATCAGAAAGGGGCGATTCGTGCACAGGAATTTGCAGTATTTATTCGATGCAGTCGCTATGCTACTGCATACCTATGATAATTAACCGTTCCCTTCATCGGGGATTGTTGTCCGCTGGTGCGCCAATTAATTGGTTGTCGACATGCAAGTTGTTAATCACTCTTTTTCCAGCGATCGCTTCTAATTTTTATGTCCTGCTTTAACAAGCGGATACTCATGTGAGTCGACGCTTATGGGGAATTCTGCCGGGAAGGTGTTTTGATTGTCAGAAATAGCTGTCTCTATCAGCTTTTTCGCGTCAAACCTGCCATAGTCTTAAAGCGTCTGAGATCAAAGTTGTCATTAGCGTTGTCATGAAACCATGTCAAACCGCCCGCAGAGTGGGCGGTTTGCACACCGCTGCCTTAGGCAACATCAAGCGCACTGTTTCTTGCCAACCTTATTCCGATGGCGATTCGAAGTCAGAACGACCGGGCGTAATGGCCTGCGGAACTCAACTTCCCGTCAACGCGTTCCGCGCACGTCAAATTGATTTCAAATTGGTTTCAATTGGTCTCCAGGTCTGTGGTTGTCGTGCGTGGCACGCGTAGACGGGAAGTTTCAAGGTCAAGTTGGTCTCAACTGAAACCACACGACGACAACGACAGACCTGGAGACCAATTAAAACCAATTTGAAATCAATTTGACCTTAAAACCAATCTGAATGCCGATTAGGCCACGAGTCCCTGTTATGCTGAACTATGCTCGAAACTATTCATTCGGGAGATGACCTATCTAACCTAACTGCAGGACGAAATGTATGACCATTTATGTAGGTGTTGTTAGGCCAGAGCTTCATGGTACAACGATGTGTGACGCCTCTCGTCTGGAAGTAGTTTATGACAGATTGCAGTGTTCATACTAAAGCTCTGTGATACTCCGCTTAGTTTCATAACGCTTAAGTCTGTTCCTCAGTCAAGGGTGTAAAAAAGCCTGCAAACTGCAATGCTTGCTTTCAGCACTCCCAAGCAGCTAGCCGGATTCTTGGACCGTGATAGAGGTACTTGTGACTATTTGGCGGTGACTGGTAGACTTAGGGTTGGGCTACAATGGCTCCTAAAAGTGGTTTTTGTGGCACTTACATACGTGAGATCCGTGCCGCTCTTCATCCCCTCGCACATATTAAGGACCAGGTGTGTGTGTGGCACACGTAGGCTCTTGATCTGCTTCCAGTTGCCTTCACGCTGTCACGCCATCGAAGTATGGCGGATGAGAGAGGAGAGAGTGTGGTAGACGCTGCACAAGTCTGTCCCACTAGACCTGAATTCACCGTTGCTGGGTCCACTCTGTTGGACACGATGTGGTCCTCCCTGGTTACAGTCGAGCTCGTGTCTAACATAGACCGACTTTTTGACGAAAAACGACGGCCTCCTGATTGAGTCCATCCCGATCCTCATCGAAGGACTCGATGTAAGGTCACGGACGGCCCAGACTGTCGACACCGCCGAGTAGAGAAAGTGACTGCATATTGTCTAAGTAGTGTTTGCTACAGGCGTCGACCACCATTAGTCCTAGTTTGCCCTTCCATGGAGTTGACAGAACCACAGACCGGTGCGGCCTACTGTCCGTGATCAATGAGGAATTCTCGTTGACCAGTGGGCTCTCCCTTTTCCGAGGCCAGTAACTGTCGCTCCCAGCGCCTCCCACGGGTTTTGCGTAGTTAATCAGTACCCATTGTCAGTTACACTCTATCATGCAGATTTCGTCACGCACAAGCCATCCATTTTGCTCAAGCTGCATGCGACCTAACCGTCTGAGGTGCTTACCTTCCATTGCATCATCAGTGGTCCTCCCCTGGAGGGAGTGAATTTATCCATTTAAATCATGGTTCCCCAGCCGGACCGCATTATCTTCGGGGTTTACCCAGTTGAACCGTACTTCACAAAAACCAGTCGCCTACGAATGCCATAGTTCAGAATATGCCAAGTCAAGATGGTCTCTTACACTTAAATCTCCGTCCTATGTTGACACTTGCATCCGGGTCAGAGACGCTTCAATGGACTGTCAGACTTGCTGATCGCTAGTTGTATGTTGGGGGGGTTAGGTTTGTCTAGAACACAATTTCACTCTAGCACAGGGTGGTGAACCCCTTTAGCTGCCCACCATCTCCATGTGAAGCAGCCGAGTCGTACCTTTTTCTGTGTCAGCAGCGACTACTCGGATTGCATCTGCCCAAAGGTCCACCCAAACAGGGCGACGTAATCCGCATAGTTAAGAGTAGAGAAAAGAACGTTTTGACTGCCTTAATCGCACGCCATTTCACAGTCGTACTATATAAAAGTCCAGGCATGTATTTTTTCCTAACTTCAGCTGCTTCTGCAAGATGCCTTCGTAAAGGTTAGACCTCTAATTTAGTCTCCAACACTCCCGATGTGATTTCAAGCAACCCTTGAGTCTCGAGACGCCCCCATAGTGGTTGAGACCGGCTGCACACTAGCCTTGATAAAAACCGTAGTAAAAAGTAGCATATGGGTTTTTGGTACACCACGGATTTTCATTTCCGTGGCATAATTGAGATTGAAGGCAAGGCCTTCTGCACACCTTCGTTACGGAATGTTGCGTCTGTCGCATTCTCAAATAGGAGCGTTGGCCGAGCTCAGACTGACTGAGATCAAACGCACCCCAACACACTGAATCTAGTGTTGACTGCAACTGCGTTTGCATGGTTGATAATGGCGTTTGACTTTGATTCTCTTAATTGATTTGGCGGGTAGTTTGGACAACGATAGGGTGTATACTCCCAACTAACTTGAACTAGCCTGTGGACCGTGCCATACGTTGAATGGTGGTAGAGGGGATTTTACGGGTGGGGCAACACAGGCAAAGAGCAAGAAGACAGAAACTAGATAAATTTCTATCGAAAGTCCTATCGTACGATGTCATTTGTCGAAGAGAGTGGGCGCGATAATTAAAAAAATAAACAAAAATCCATTTTCAAAAGCGCCGGTGGTAAGTAAATTCCAGGCATTGGGAACGGTGAATATTAAGTGATGTTTACAATCACACTGAATTCTAGGGCATATCTTTGGAGTTGCCATCTTTTTTGTGCAACCTGCCCCTTTTCGTTCCGCCTATTCTAACCGTAACACATTTTTATCTCAGTGTGTTAGATGTACCCTCCACCCTACATTCCTTCTTGTCACATTCGGTTTTTCAGATGATGATGATGAAGATGATGATGACGACGAAGATGACGACGATGAAGACCAGGCGGAGGAGGCCATTGAGAGTGACGAGGACGTAATTGATGAGGAGGGAGCTCGTTATTTGGAACTACTGGAAGCAGTGGTACGGTTTTTAGCCTCTAGAGGTGACATGCCGCACATCAAGAGTATTTATAGATGGCTGCTAGCAGGCTCTGTTTGACCTCCGAAACCCCCCCCCCCTCTCCCTCCTTTGCAATTATTCAATGGGTGCCTTTTCCGTCCCCCCCCCCGACGGACTTAACAAGACTAACCCAACCTCGCTGTGCGCTTGTTCAGGCTTTTGTGCCCGTTGTTGCCTTTGAGAGGGGTGGGGCTCTCAGTGGTACGCGGACATTATCTTTCTCCAGACCAGGGTACAAAGACAGCTTCCGAGCCGTTTTGAGTCAAAAGTTTATCCCCCCCCGTCCATCGTGGCCGTTAGCGCCCTTCCTACGGCCGTGGTCCTGTCCGCCTTATTCGAACTGGATGGTCGTGGATTGTATAATTCTATGCCCGACGATCTGCGCTAGAGGATCCGGAGTGCACGTCCACTTCCTCGGTGGGAGAGACCTACTAGTGAAGGTACAGGAACCATCTAATGCCTTAACGAATTCTGTCGAGCCAGATTTCGAGTTAGCCGCCTCCTCGACTGGTCTAGGTTGGTGGGCAACGACGCTGGATGAAAGACAGCATGAGGCGGACGACAAATAACGCGTTCCAACCATCTTGATCAGCCTTTTTAATGGCTTGAGTATCCTCGCGAAGCTTGTTGCAACGAGTGCGGACTGTTTTGCATGAGACGGAGTCATACATTGACGAAGGGAGGGTTCTCGGTCAAAGATGGTCAAGCACTCCTACGCACGCAGCTCAGCACCCACGGTCGTATAGGAGGACTTCTTGAGCTGGTACTCAGTGCACTTGGATCTTTTTAACGATGGAGATATCGTGTCGGGTCAATTGACGCTTTCCACATATTGTTAAAACCCTGCAGGCTACATTGGTTGAGGTAGCGATATTGTTATTAGTTTTTCAGCTTGGCAGCAACTTCGTCCCGAGGTATTTGAAGCCGTCTGCATCTTATAGCAAACAGCCATTGACCCCCAAATGCACCTTTTTGTCATACACGCAGCTCGAAATCTAGGCATCTAGGCCCTCGAGGATAAACCGACTGGTACCGCAACTTCATTCTGAAGATCATAGCTTGACCATAGCAGGGTGATATCGTAAGAGTGGTTGAGGTCAATGAACCGGCGCTCAGGTGCGAATTGAATAGCGTAGGGTCCCTTCGAGAATCCAGTAAATGGCCTGGTTGGTGACGATGTAACGTCAAGCGGTTGGGTGAAATTATTGTTAATCAGAACTCGTACAGTGACCATGGCAACAGGTTTTGCCACAGGAACACACGATGAACTACCTCGAACGCTGCGGCGAACTAAACAAAGTAGACGGCCATCGGTTCCTGGTTAGGCCTAGCGAAGTTTAAGAATGCGCCTCAGTGGGAATGCTTGGTCAGAGCATCCACGTCCAGCTGTTGATTAATCTGCACACCCACAGCCGTCAACGAAGACTATTCTCGATAATAAGCGGGGCTACGTCTGGCGCATTGTCAGTCGCGGACTAGTAGTGGCAGCGCTAATACAATGCGGAGGCTTAAGCTCTGGCGGGCTCGGCAAACCTCACTGACGACACTAGAACTTGGTGAAATTAAACTGCCGTCACGGCAGCTCTAATCAGCCGTTGCCTTATGCACTTTCATGCAGCCGGGGGGTTGAACATGCGCTTGATTCTGCAGTCGGGGACTATATGGGCCTGTAAGGAGCAGTTTAAGACCCCGGGGTTCGCCCTACCCCCACCCACCCCCATTGTCTCATTGCAACCCTAGATCTTTCATCGTCTTTTATGTCTAACTCCTGACGGCTGTCTTTAGGAAGCTGACGCCAGTGACAGTGATGAGGACGACGATGACTTTGACGCGGACTCTGTTCTGGAGGAATTTGACACGGAACTGGACAAGGACGAGTGCAAGATGGATGAGTACGTCACCTTTTACCAGTTGATGACGGACATGGAGCAGAGTCATCCGGGGTGGTATCAGCAACTGGTTGCCCCGCTCTCAGAAGCCCAGAAGACAGAGTTCAAAAACATCGCCGAGACAGCGCTCAAGTGCATCCAACAGAAACGTAAGTTTTTAATTAGTCAGGACCCTTGCTTGGCGCGTGAAACATTCGGATCGCAATTTGCGGGCCGTGGTAGTACGATTGATTTCGAACTGCTCTGACGATGCAGTGTATATTTTTTTAAAACTAACTATAAAGAAGACATATAGCATATACATAACACATTATTGGGATTGCGATCATGCCGTGATTGTCATAGGAGTCGCTTTATTGCAGGGCAGAGTGTGCGCATTGGAATTTCGGGTTTGACTCACCGACTTCGGGAAGCAACTTATGAACGGTTGCGGTAGTGTCCCTTTTCCCACTCGCAGTCGATTTCGGAATCTTCATTACTGTGTGACTGTCTTTTTGGACCCTGGACCGAAACTCTAGAGTAACACGGGACTCGTCTCACTGTCAGACCCGGTCGATGAACTCCAGATCGCAGCCGATCTCCTTGGCCCAATGATAGTTCGGTGTTCCGCAACCGGTATAAATAGGGATCTCACACCGCGGGTATTGTCGGCATGACGACAACCAAGCCAAAAATAGTCATCCGACCTCCCACTAGTCTAGCTCGCGATAGTTCCGTATTTTGGATTTAAATATCACCGTAAATTACGTTTCGGATGACTCTAACGCTATCAGGTTTCCAACTACAGTATGTGTCGGTGTTTGTGCAGGACTTCTCAGGCTAGTAATCTTTAAAAGTAAAGAGGTGTTTGTGGTTGACCATTTGAGACGTGACTTTTTAAAGCAATAGGAACTACCATTTACAGCTCTCCGGCCTTGTGTCTCCATTTCCTTATAGTCCCTATTCGTGAGCAGTGAGATGGTTTTCTTTCAAACGCACACGCAGTAGTTTCTGACGTCTTGAATGCAAAAACAATTATTTTTCTAAAAAATTGGTTAGAAATTGCAGGTTTGTCCAAAAAATTGTTTCTACGTACTAGCTTTCGACAACCGAATACCTGTGGTCGGGTGGGGCTGGCTGATGATGACTAATAGGCCAGAACGGTTGTGCGGCTGCCTGAAAGGGTCCCAGATTGACCCCCAAAAGCTTCACGAGATGAGTATGTCATGCAAATTGACCGGTGAACACACTTCCACCGCAGTCAACCTTCCCGGTCGCGACCGGGAGGTCAGGGAGTCCCCGGTTCAATGATAGTGCGTTGTCTTTGTAACAATCAATCACCAAGTAATAGTCCGGGTTCGAATCCTACTTTTTCCAGATGTGGAGTTACGTATGGCTAATTGACGGCCGCTAGGATGACCATTTTTGGATTCTAGCTGTTACAGGCATGAATAATAATCGCAAACCAAACCTACATAGGCCACTTTACCCGCCACTGTATTGTCATCTTCTTTGAGTACTCTTGAAAGCACGTTAAAGGATTTCGGGGACTTTACGGATCTGCTGCACACTACTATACCTCAATCTCCGATTGCGAAGACCTCTGATTTACATTCGAGTCGGTCGATTTACGGTCACCTGGCTGTGTCACTTGGACCGTTATCCTACGTCCTGTCCGCTGCCGCTGGGAATATTCAGAGTCACTCAGCACATGTGTCTCTATCAGTCTTTCTGTATACTTTAGAATCGCTATCCCTATCGTTTCTTTTTTATTACTATCCTGATGTTTTCCCTTTCTGTTTTTATTACCCCACTAAACGCGCATTCTCTGTTCTTCAACAGAATCCAAAGAAATTGAGAAAGCCGGTGGATATTCTTTTCAACAGACAGACGTCCCCAGCAGTTTCGACTTCAGTGGAAATCCACCTCCCGGCGTTTAACTGCCTCCTGCGCGGGTGTCCTGCGTACGCTTGTTCAAGTTTAAGCTGCTGTAACCCCCGGGGGATGGCAACGTCCTGACTTGGCAACCCACCTTCCAACCTGATGGTCTGATTTCAATCATCCCAACCTCCCCCTCTCCCCCCTGCCTTCTTCCTCTCTGCGTTCACAGATACCCGATTTCTGATTATCCCCTTCTCCAGGTAGATGTTCCTTCTTATGCCCTCTTCAAGGTCCCTGTACAGTCGTCTGTGTCGGTCCAAAATACCCACACCTAGGTTCCCTCCTCTCAGCCAATTGTGCCTGAAGCTGCTACTGCAACCTACTGCTGTCTCGTCCAAGCGTCTGCACTTCACCGAGGACAGCGCTTGTCCGCGCACGCAGCGCTTAAATGTCCACTCCATCGCGAGCAGATTTTGCTACCTACAAATCAAATGTCACAATGACCCGCTCCTCCCCAACGATGACTCTTGTAAGAAGTATATACAAGTTCTCACCCCTTGGTGTCA
>CACRXP010000016.1:1441773-1522734 GCA_902702965.1 Spirometra erinaceieuropaei
TAGAATAATCGAAGTTAGCTTTTTTGGCCTGCCGACGTGACGAGCCTTCGAAAGTTCGAATGCGGCCGTGTATAAGTCCGACTCATGCGTTAGGAGGCTTCGAGTACCTGTTTGTTTTCGGTTCCTGAGATTTTCCACCGGCCGTGAGAGGGTTATGCTTGCAGGATGAGATATCAGCGCGGCCTGTCGGTTGGTCGGCTTCACTAGCGTCATCGTCCACTTCGGGTGACCGCCTGATCGTCAGACGGGTAAAATGGTGACTGCGTTCCTCTGCTGCTAGCTGATGCCCAGACGCGGTCAATAGACCTACGGTCTGGTCCAGCTGGTCTCGACGCCGCAGAGTGTAGCCCTCCACGCTTGATGATCCGGATCTGGGAAACGACCCATTCTCTCCCCCAGCGACAAAGACCGAATGCAAAAGGCCTAAGCGCCACTTGCGTGTCTTGGCGAGCTCCACAGAGGGCCAGCTTTTGAATAGATCCGTCCGACGCCCCCAGGTGGAAATTGGCCTCCGATTGGGACCAGCAACACGGAAATCAGGAGGCGGACGGCGAAGAACGTGTCCAAACCACGTCACTCGCCCTTCTTGTGACAGCGAGTGCAGACTGTCACACTTGAAACGAAGTCGGTGTATTTCACTCGATGAACGGTTCTCGGACAGCAGTTGTCAACCAACAATTCTTGCCCGTCTTCCACGCACAAAACCCTGCATTCCCGACCGTATAGGGCTGGCCGGTTGGATGCCCGACACACGCTGGTCTCTGTGGCGGCGTAGACGTCACATCGATTTACTTGACGCTAGAGTTTATGCAAGCAATACGAGTAGCATTGGTTCGGTAAACCCACACAGACGGGGACCATTGATGCTACTCGACATTCGTCCGAACACATCTCAGTTTACTTCTCTTACCGATTTGGGGGCCTCGATAGGACACGGGAATAAGAACCCTTGTTAGAATTTAGCGCTTATGTTACGAGTGAGTCCCTATTCCCGTGTCTCACTGGGGGACCAGGTAAGATTGGTGCGTTCGCTTGCCATCCCAGCTCGTGTCTAGATTTAACACCGGATGGCAGCCATTTACAAAATACACTGCTTAGTAGGAGTCAGCCTAGTTGTGTCACATAGGCTGTTTCGGTGTCTGGTTTAACACCAGCGCAAGAAGACACAAACGTCGGAAGGACGAGTTTCGGGAGGGTGAAGCCTCATTAGAACGGATTTTGAGTGCACTGGTAGGAAGGTTGCTAACTGACGAGATAACTTGGACCTCGCAGTCGACCCAGTGTTGTGTGGAGCGGCTGACTGGTGGTCTGAGAGTCAGGCCGCAATTGCTCCTTTTAAATGTGGCGTTTATGGCTCCCACTCCGCGGGGTCCGAGCCGGATGTGACGGCACGCCTAGGTGCGTCTCCAACCCCGCCAGCCACCCATTTGTTGTCAGTTAAGATCCTGGTCATTTACTGTGTGGAGTGGAAGGCCAAGGTCCGGACTCGACCGTGCCCGCTCCCCCGCCTCCGGTCTTCTTGACTCTGTCTCGACACTGGGTTAAGGTGGGGAGGAGGGAGTGCAGCGAATGCTGTGCCTGTGTCACCTTTTCGCGGAGCTTGCGGTGGGCATCTTCGGAAACGACGGTTGAACTGTCAGTAGGAGAATGGGGCAGCCCACAATTTCACTGAACTGGCTCTTGGGCAAATATAAACCCAATTTCGTTGGATGGTCAACCATCAGCACCCGTGGCTACCAAACAGTCGCTGGGGAATCTAAGGGCGGCTAGTTAGGATGACACTCTGAGGCGCATTATAGGTTTATGGACAACAAACATAAGTTGAAGGGGTAGAAGCTGAGAATTCATCCATCCGGAATAGGCGTGTCAGAAAATTTTGTCTCTAAGAAGCCAGAGTTTAGAGACGACACGAAAGTGTCGAAGGTATGGGCAGAAGGATATTACCGACAAAGACAAGGGAGACTGAAATGGCCATTTCTGGCCTATTAGCCGACGTTAGCCAATCATACCCAAGCCCGATGTGTGTAACACCTGGGGCTTGGTCCTGCGACCTGTGAGTTAGAAGTCCAACGCCTCTAACCACTGAGCCACGGGCTCGTTGTCTTTTCGGTTGCGATCAGGAATATACAATGGTAGAGGGCACTCACCAATCAATTTTACCGAACTCACTCGTTCCGTTGTGCCCTACGGGCTCTCTCTCTCTCTCGAGCCCAAGCAGCAGCCGCACAGTGGCGCATGATATAGACTGAGTTGTGTTACCGACAATGACAAGGGAGACCGGAATGGCCATGTCTGGCTTACTAGCCGTCCTCAGCCAGTCATACCTAACCCCGAAGTGTGGAAGACCTGGTTAGAGGTGTTGGACTTCTAACTAACTGGTCGCGGGATCGAGCCTCATGTGTTCCACACTTCGGGGTTGGACATGACTGGCTAACGACAGCTAATAAGCCAGAAATGGCCATTCCAGTCTCCTTTGTCTTTGTCGGTTATACCACTCAGTCTATATCATGCGTCATTGTGCGGCTGCTGCTTGGGCTTGAGAGAGAGAGAGCCCGCAAAACACAAGGGGCCGATCGGTGAGCGCCCTCTACCATTGCCAGCTGACAGACTTTACGTCCAACATTGTGGACACTGAGGCTCCTGACGCCCAGTCCACTGTTCTTCCTGCAGCATATGCGAACCGCACGCAGAGTAACCGGAGGTGATAAAAAGTGAAGAGCGGCCTGGCTCGAGAATGAATTGTTCATTGACCTGCAGAAGAGCTGGTTAGCATATAATTGCTGTCCGCGATGACCGATTAGAATGGGTCTTTGATTCTACCCTGTTTGTACGACACGCTGTGACTGTTGATGGTCACGTTTGAACAGAGTATTTAGTGTTCAATAAGAACGATTATTGATCCGAACACCATTTGATAGGTACCATCGAAAATACAACCTTCAATGTGGGACATGAGCCTACCTATTCTGGTGAGTAAAATGACGACCGCACTATTGTTCATTTGCTGACTCACGTCCTTGGAGCTTCAAGTGCCCTGTCTCGAACTCACTGACTCCCACGCGGATCGCTTCTGAGGACTTGCCGTGTGCGAGCCTAGCTACCTGCTCCGATTTTTCTTATTTGACTAACTGTTGACTAGACTTGTGGTGAAACGACTTCCAAACACTTACGGTAGGAAAAAACCTGCCGGCCTGCAAGCAGATCTGCACTTAAATGGCCAGAAGACTTGTTCCATGTGAGAGTGCCACGCACGTCTAAACGTTCTCACTTAAATAACCTTTGATACTTAGTTGTGACCCCATTAAGTTGATACGAACAGTAAGTCATGCGCCTCAGAAGACATGTTTCCGCTTGGAACGTAGTCGGGTAACAATCGGGAGATGGCACCCAAAAAATCTGCCTAACCAAAGCAGCCTGTCTTATGGGACAGGTGGTAATAGGGGGTTTATGGGTGGTGGCTGTTCGGGACGTACGATACTAGCCGACGGTAAGCCTTATTTGAACAGGTGAATGATCGAAGTTGACCCGCTCTCCGTTCCGTTATTACAAAATGGGTCGCCAAAGGCAGTATAGTGGTAACGAACGAGTGGAAGGCGTACAATCGTCTTCCCTCAGAAGGTTATCTGCATTCCTCTGTTAATCACTCAAAGAATTTCAAGGACCCTACCACCGGACGGCACACCAATGCCATTGAGGCATACTGGAGTAGACTGAAAAGGAAACTCCACAAGGGAGGCCCTGTATGTGGTCGAGCTGTGTGGGCTCACATAGACGAACTACAGTATCGTCTTTGGTTTGGCCTCAATGCCATGTCTTTGACAGATGCCTGGGAACTGTTCCTGTCCCATGTTGTGCAGACTCATCCTATTTAAAAGTGATTTTATTTTGTAATAAACTGTCATAATGCGAATGTATGCCGTATATTCAGGTGTACGTGTGTAACGATGGGGAAGGTTGGGTAACAGCGACCATCGTCCATGCAACCTCCTGCGATGTTCGTTCGGCCAGCCCATGTTAGGCCGTCGGGGAAAGTCCAAGTAGTGCGTGAAAGTAGGCCTGCAACCGCTGATATAGCCTGAAGGCGTTTGAGTCCACTCTTAAAGGTATTATTTCAAGGTAACGGATTTTTTGGGTGCCATCTCCCGATTGCTACCCGCAGTCGACCTCTGCGCTCCGTCGCAATCAGGGTTTTCCTTCCTGACCTTAATTTGAATATTACCTAATGCCACCCATTCTCTGCGATGGGTTTAAGACGTCAGATGGATTCATTAAACGATAATGTCATGTCTCGGTAGACCATCCATGAGTGACCTAACTTGTGCGTTAAGTCGGTGCACTTAAAAAGTGCAAGTCGGTATGGCGTAAGCAGAAGTCGGCACAGGAGCACGCAAAAGGCCAGCATCTGAGTGTGTACCGAAAATCACAGTATCCAGCGTGTTTCACAGAGTCGTTTATGTGAATTTTAGAGGGTCGGTGGGATAGGAGACATGCAAAAGAAAATCATGACGACAAGTGCAGCAGGCTCCGTGAATCCGGCAAACTGGAAAGAGCGTGGGCGATAGGCGAGAATTTAGCTGAAACAAGAATATGCAATTTCGTGTCCACCATGGTGTGTGTGTGTGTGTGTGTGTGTGTGTGCCCCACAAAGAGCCACGTGTTAGATGTGCTGGACCAACACCGGGGCCACATCGGATTCTGGCAGGCGTTATCTTGCGCAATAACAAATGTCAACATTTAGGGGGTGTGCTGGCAGACTCTGTTGTCGGCAGTCGTCGCACAGCTGGGACTACTGCCATCACCCCATTGTTTTGAGGGTTAAAATGCTGGCCATTAGTTAAGAGGACCAGGGGGTGCGGAATGGAGCGCCAAGGTGAGGATCCGTCCAAGCCATCCACTTGCGGCCTCCCTCATCTCCGGTCTTCTTGACGCTTTCTTGACACCGGGCTCAGGCGGGGGAGGAGGAGAGAGTGTAGGTAGATGCAGCGCAAGTCTACCGGCACTATAAACCCCTTCGCAAGTCACTGTCCCTGCTCCCACCATCTGCTGTGGGACATACGGTGGACATCGTCGAAATCGACGATCGAACGCTCGTGTGTGTGTTTGTGTGTGTTCCTGATTGTGTCCCTAAAACGGGGCAGGCGGTAGATGCGTTGGCCCAGCACAGGGGGTTAGATCAGAATCCGGCAGGCGTTATCAAGAATACGCAGCCATAATAAATGACAACGCTGGGGGTGTTGTGGCAGTCCCCTGTGCCAGCTTTCATCGTGCCTGTGGGAATCCGGGCCACCCCCTGTTTTTGTTGTAGAATAAAGTCCTGGTCAGTGTCTGTTGTGGACAGCGAGGGAGAGGTGTGTGGTGGTACGCCTGGGTGCGGGTTTACGCCGTGCCGGCCATTTGCGCCCTTTCTCGTCACCAGTCATTCTGACACTGTCTTGACAGTGGACCCAGATGGGAGAGGAGAGAGTGTGGTGGACGCTGTGCAAGTCATCGCTCCTCTTCTCACTTGCCGTGAAGCATACAGTAGACATCGTCAAAATCGACGTTCGAACAGCCTTATGCGTTTTTGCGAACTTTTCGCAACCCCAGTGCCCAATATACTAATTTCTGCCCCAGTGATCCCAACCGCATGGGGCAGAATCCAGCACTTACGTGCAAGTGGAGTGATCTCATGCATTAAGGAAATTAGTGAAAGGCAGTTTCGCGGTATTATTCAATCGTCAGTGTGATTTTGTTTTTCTCGCTCAGGAAGGCTTTGGCCAATTCCGGGCTCTACGTGCACCAGGCCAGATGTGGTTGTTGGAAAACAATCTGGAGTCAGGCTGTGTGCCCTGGTCTATCTTGTCCGAACTTCGATCATCAGAGGGCACAGAGCTGAAAACTCGAACTTCGGTTGGTTGAGCTGAACCTGACGAAGGGGCTCAAGACAACGCTGTGCAGTGAATCCAATCCCCAAAATTCCTTCCATGAGGATGGCCCATGATGAAGGTGGATGAATCAACGTTTGTCGCTGCGTTCTTTCATGAACTTCTGTCATTGGCTGGCCCACTAGTTCGTGCGTGACTACAGGCCCCTGAACAGTTGGTTGTCAAAAGACAGCGGAAATATTTTATGTTTAGGGGTTAGTTCCCGAGGAATGTCAATAGGTGTGCCTCGCCGAACACCAACCCATTTGAGTGCGTCACGGGTGAAAAATTGCGTGGGAGACTGGTCTGTTGATTACTAGTGGCCACGAAACGGCATTCTTTGCACCAACCACTTCCCCCCCCCCTGTACTCGCCTGGCTTCCTGCAGCGCAAACGTTTTCGGATATCTGCATACTAGCCGATTATCTTTAACATTTGCCGTTTTCTATTTTCTGTCAGTCTTTACTCTAACCTTTTATTGATGTGCACATATTTTCTCATCCGTTTATTGTCGCCTTGCATTTCTCAGTCTGTTTGGTAAAACGTGTCTGTGTACAAAACTCACACTCTTTCGTATATAGTCAGTATCTGTTAGTCCTCCCAGTCGAAACTTTCATTTAACGACACATTGCACCTGTCATTCATTGTTTTGGTAGGACCTTTCGGGCCATGGCCCCTTTTAGCCTTTGTTAAGTCGTCATCTCTTAGCCTGCTCACCTCTTCCACTGGTACATTTTCTCCTGTCAATCCTATGCCTGCCGCAAGCTGCGATTTGTGTTCGTTGCTGAGAAGCCCAGCCGACAGAGAAGATTGTCCATTCCTTGTGCAACCCCATTTTCCGGTCTTTCCCATTTCGTTGAAGTTAAAGTAGGACCTTTTGTCATGTCAGAGCACTATAATAGTTACCAGAAAGCGGACTTTAGAGTGCGCACGGTTCGGACATATGGTGAGGTGACGTGAGAGTTTGACAGGCGTTTTAGACGATATCCACCGTGTGCTCCACAGTAGGGTCGGAACAGAGACGGTTATCTGCATGTGAATTTGTTAAATGGCGATAGCAGACTTTTGCTGCATTTACCACACACACACATTCTCGCTCTCCTTCTCCATCTGGATCCGGTGTCACAACACAGTCAAGAAGACCGGAAGCGGGAGAGGACGCGGGTGTCTGGCACGGCGAAAATCCGCACTTAGGCGTACCACCACATCCCCTGGTCCAAAACATGCACTGATCAGAATATAACACAACAATATGTTAATACCGGCAAGGACAAAGAAGACTGGAATGGCCATTTCTGGCTCATTAGCCGTTGTCAGCCAGTAATACCCGACCCCGAAGTGTGGAACACCCAAGGCTCGAACTCGCGACCTGTTAGTTAGAAGTCCAACGCCTCTAACCACTTAGCCACGGGCTCCTTCTCTTGTCGGTTTCGATGGGGAATATGCAGTGGTAGGAGGCGCTCACTAATCGCACTACGGAACTCACTTACCCCGTTGTGCCTTGGGGCCCTCTCTCGAAGTCCACCAGCAGCCGCACAGCGGCGCGTAATATAGAAGCGGAATAGCATTATCGACAAAGACATGGGAGACTGGAAAGGCCATTTTTGGCCTAATAGCCACCGTCGGCCAGTCATACCTAATCCGCGGTGTGGAACACCTGGGGCTCTATCTCACGACCTATATCACGCGCCGCTGTGCGACTGCTGGCGGGGCTCGAGAGAGAGAGCCCCAAGGTACAACTTGACAACTGAGTTCCATTACGCTATCAGTGTTCTCTCCTCTATCATTGTATGTACTCAGTGGCGGCCGACAGGACAGTGAGCCCCTGACTCAGTGGTTAGGATTGTTGGACTTATAATTAACAGGTCGCGGAATCGAGTCTCAGGTGCTCCACACTTCGGAGTTGGGTATAACTGGCTGACGACGGCCAGTGGGTCAGAAATGGGCATTCCGGTCTCCCTTATCTTTGTCGGCAACGCTCTCCTGCCGAAATAGTCGAGTGGGGCCCACGTAGACCGGTCGACATGGCATTAGTGCAGGACGAGTTTGGGTTAGTGGGGAGAGGACGTGTGGCGAATGCTGTGCAGGTCGCGCAAGTCACCATGGTGCACACGGCGGTCAGCATCGTCGTTTGAGACTGGCGAATCGCCATATCGTTGAAGGGTGACTTTGTTCCGACTGACACTGCGATGGATGAGATGGTGTCCGAAAATAATCACCTTGGTCTTGAAGGCTCGCCGACAGGGGAAACATGCTGTGATGCAAAAACCTTGTCCACCTTGATTCGTCATACTTTTGTTTGCACGTATCTTGCATCACCTTTTCGCCAGTTCTCACATCGGATGACCATGTCTAGAGCAATGGACTTTCTCTTTTGTGGGCGCTCTGCGGTCTTTTCCACCAAATGGGCGTTTCATCAAAGATGAATCTTCTGAAGCGCGGCCCATATGCTGAGCGCGCCTGTTGTTTCGAAGACTTGAGTATAGATGGTCGTCCCTGTCGCTTCACCTTCAATATCCACCAGGAATGACTCAGATAAACTTGGTTATGCTTGTTCGTCCGGTTTTGATGGAGTCCGCGACACCAGGACGACGGTCCTCTTCGATGGCGGGGTTGGGATGTACATGTCCTTTTTTGACCTCGTGAACTGCTAATGCAAGTAGTTGTGCTTGCGTGGTCATTGCATCCTGTAAGTACTGCACTCCCTGCCCATCCGCTACTCATGTCTTATTATGAATTTTTTGAACACTGCGGTTCTATCTGTAGCAGTTGAGAGTTAGGATGTTCTGTCGAAGAAAGGGTCTAAAGTATTCAAACGACGACGTCGGGAAACACGGTAACAAGCTAGGAACTTGGGGGGTGGGGTGTTGCTGGCTCGCGCGCCCCGGAGGGGAGGGGGCTCGGTGGGGGGGGGGACGCCGCAGTTCTCCAACTTTCATGGATTCCGACTCGGGACACGGGAAACCAAGCATCGGACTGCGCCAACGCGGTAACCAATTTGAGTCTATTAGGCCTTGGCGGACTTTCGGAAGTCTAAAGCATGAAGGCCCTGTCCCAGAGGACATGAAGGGCCATCTTAACAGAGCGGGGAACTTTCTACGTCATGGTCTGGTAAGATGAATATGAAGGGAATTGTGATGGAGGGAGAAGGGGGAGAGGGTACGAGAAGGTGGTGTAGCAGTCCAGCGGCTCGGGGGGGAGTGGGGACTAGCATGAAGTTTTGTCGCCGCGGGATGGGAACATGCGACGAATTCCACCGCGTACCCGACAAAGTAGACGCAGGGTGGATGACTTGCGGATGGCTTAGTGAGGCAGAATTGCGCGATCCACCCGCGACCTAGTCCCATTTCATGTCCCAGGCTTCCGGTGGAACGGTTCGAATCTCACATCGATCAGTGACATAAAGGTCACATTAAGGATTCATTTCTGACTGGTAGAGGGGGCGCTCATCGATCGTTCTTACGGAACTCACTCGTTCCGTTGTGACTTACGGGCTCCCTAGGTCCCAACCAAGAGCCGCACAGCGGCGCATGATATAGACAGTATGTTATTACCGACAGAGGCAAGGGAGACTGGAATGGCCGTGCCTGGGTTATTAGCCGTCGTCAGCCAGCCACACCCAACCCTGAGGTGTGGGACACTTGGGGCTCGAACTTGCGACCCGTTAGTTAGAAGTCCAACGCCTCTAACCACTGAGCCACGGACTCGTTGTCCTGTCGGTTACAATCGGGAATATACTATGGTAGAGGAGCGCTCACGATCGTTTCTGCGGAACTCACCCGTCCCGTTGTGCCCTAGGGCTTTATCTCGAACCCTGAGGCTCAGTGGTTAGAGGCGTTGGACTTCTAACGGGTCCCGAGTTCGAGCCCCAGGTGTTCCACACTTCGGGGTCGGGTGTGACTGGCTGACGACGTCTAATAAGCCAGAAATGGCCATTTTAGTCTCCGTTTTTTGTCGGTAATTCATTTTGACCGAACTGTGAAAAACTCGGCACCTCAGAGGGATTCGAACGTACGCAGTAAGAGGAAGGCTTTAGTACAGCCAACGCTCTAACCACTTGGGCTACGGGGCCCCGCCGAACGACACGAGTTTAATCACATTAGGGTCAAGTTACCCGCCCAACCTTCTGCAACGTCTGGAATCCACCACATCTGAGGTGCCGAGTTTTTAACAGTTGGGACAAAATGAATTATTCAACATGTGCCAAAATATCTATGAATTACTTGAGCCTAGTAGTCATCTGGTGGATTCTAGGTGAATTGCTTAGGAAATTCAGCTTGGGCAGTCAACTTACTGTATCAGATTTGGTGGATTCCAGACGTTGCAGTGGGTTGGGCGGGCAACTGGACCCTAATGTGATAAAACTTGTGTCGTCCGGCGGGGCCTCGTAGCTCAGGTGGTTAGAGCGTTGGCTGTACTAGAGCCTTCCCCTTACTGCGTGGGTTCGAATCCCACCGAGGCGCCGAGTTTTTTACAATTGTGTCAGAATGAATTATTCAACATCTGCCAAAATATCTATGAATTTGTCGGTAATATCATTCTGCATTTCTGACTGGCTTTTAGTTGTGAGAAAGATTGAGCTATTCCGTTAATCGGCAGCCTTCTTAGTCATGACTTCTGGCGCTTTGTAACAAATTAAAATAAGCCGGGTTTTTTAAGATGACGAATGCCCTGATTTACCCTGAGGATGAATTCTCAACGTCTGACTAAAATTACACGTCACCTTCGGTCTATTCTGGGGATTCTGTGGCAGTCCTTGCCTCCTTGTTCTCCGCCGCTTTGTCACGCTTCGCACCCGTCCGCCTCACACACCCTGTCGATCTGCTGCCGCGACGCGCGAGGGTTATCACTAGCCTCGCGAGGGGCCGAGTTCAATCAGCATTGCCCCTTTTCTGATTGGCTGGCAGACACTGAGGCAGAGCGAAGGGCACACAGACACACTGGGGTGTAATCACCCCGACGGCGGACACGGAAAGCTGGCCTGGAGAGACCGCTTGCGGCGACTGCTTGTAGAGCTTCTTGTTTACACCTTTCATCAGCAGTAGAAGTTGTCCAACCCAATCCGTCTTCCTTGACTTCTGGTTTGGGAACCTTTGTCTTGTCGATCATACCATCGCGACAACGGTTAACCTTGGTCGTGGAAATGGAGATTTTTCGGGAGGCACGTCAGGGGAAGGAGCCGCGTTCATGGCGATAGGCTTATTCAACGTCCAGAGTCAAGCTAACGCCCCGAACGGGGGTTTGCGGCTTTATAACCCAATTTATAATCAACTTGAACTGGGATCGTCAGATTTTGACCGCATCGGCAAACCACTAAACACAAACACCTGCATTAGTAAACCGCTTTTGTTATTCTGCTGTCAGTAGTCTATCTTGCCGCTGGCTGGCAACCAAAATTCAATTTGACGCAGGCGGCCAAGGAATGCCTCTTATGAGCGTAGGATGGGGTCACCTGGTCGGATGGCAACCGTCCCCTCCGAAGTGCCACCTAGGTGTAACAGGCCCTGAAGGTATTTTGTTACTGCGCAGGCGCAAGAGCAGTCCGATGCTTGGCTTTTCATTTCGAGGGCTTTGAGTTCGCAGGCGTTGAATAGCTATGGCGTCTCCTATCTCACAGCCTTGTCTCTAATTGGACAGGACATTTGGAGAATGGTCTTTATGGGTTTTTTTGCCGTTCACATGATGGCCAAAGTCAACCGAATGGATCAGGACGGAAGGGGAGAATATATTTTTCTTGGCAGTTATTTCATCATAGTAGATCCCCCCTCGAGACAGTGCGCTTCATCTAAAATTTATTCAGGGTGCAGCTATCGTGCACTTTTGGTTGGGCGGCGAAGCAGGCTTTGCCTACTCTGATACTGAATTATGGGAGATCTTCTAGTGCCCTGTCCAACACTTCTTTAAATTAAATTCTATAGCAACTTTGCCGAATTGCCTTGTGTTCAGCAAATCCTCCAAACACTAACATGAATCCTTCATTTGCCTACAGCGATCGTTTTTCGGCCAAATTTGTGGCCTGCATATATAACTTGGGTAAAGCTGCAAAGTAAACTAGTCGGGATCATACTCGCGAGTCAGATCCTGAACAGTGGCCTGTATATTTCGAATTCGAGGTGTATGCATAAATGAAGAAGAAGAAGAGTCGATCACCGGAACACTTTGTTTATTGTCCTGAGCTTTCAGACTCGTGCAGGATTCCATCGTCAGAGGAAGTAGCAGCAACAGAACAAACGACAGTTATAAGGCATGTAGGCCCATCATCGACCGGCGACGCAAGACTGGAGTTGACTGCGTAGTCTGCGTTTCATACGTTCCCTGAAGCTTGCTGATGCAAACCCCCATGTTATTATAAAGGGGCTTCTACTGCCCACGGAGAACTGCAGAAGAGTGGAATCCCGGGGCCGACATTTTGCTATATCAATAGCCGTGCGAATGTCTCAGGAATTAGCAGAATTAAGAACTGTCTAAAAATCGATACATTCGATTTCTTCAAGTGGCATATTTTAAGAATAGGTAATTTCCTACAAAATACACATAGTGAATGAGTGTTCATAATTTTCTATAAGACCGAGTCGGGTTTATACGCTGATTGAATATCATTGGAAAAAAGCGTTACGCAAGCTGCGTGATAACTGCGAGTGTTGTTTACAACGGTAGATGAGAACGTACTTAGTCAAAAGCTTTGAAGGCACCGCCGACAAAATTGATTTGAGTGTTTTTTTCCTAGTTTCTCCGGTTCACAGCTTCATCGAGGTGACAATAAGGCAAAAACTGGGCCGACGAATCGGTGTGTGCTCACACCTCATTGAATAAATACCCGATCTGCAGCGACAGAGAATGGCAGGTGGCGAGGCACTGGAAAATTTCTGTTCGATGAGATGCCTATGAACCACCTGGCAGAGCCTAAAGGTAACCCAGATGCGACCCTGGCACTGCCGATCATTGCTGCCCACACTGGCCTCACACCTCCACCTCACGCATCGGCCTGGTCGGTCGCTTGCGGATCCATCGCAGAGAGACTGGCAAACCAGTGTCTGAAGCACCAACCTAACCTCGCCGCATCCGCCTCAAATGCCATCGCACATTCAACTACCGCATGGGCCTATTAGGACACATGCGCATTCACGAAAACCTTTGGTAGTAAACCGCCGACTACGCCACACCATCATGCCCCCTCTCCCGTCAGCACCCGCACCTCGCAACAACATCACCAATCGCAAACACCCAATCGCTATCTCGCACGCAAGTGGAAAGTGTACCTCTTGGCTCCTTCTCCATGCGGCTCCTCTGTTGCATGCGTGACTCGAGTCTGGGACTTTAGCGGTGCGCCACGCACCGTGACTTGGAAGGCTGACGAATGACGCCCTAAACCAGTCCATGCAGTCTGCCCAGTTGTGTAGAGTGGCGGAATAGTGGGCTGAGAGCCAGGCTGTCGTGGCTTTGTCTTAATTGGTCTGTGTCACTCCCACGCATACGAGGAGTGTCTGTGGTAGTGCCTCTAAGTCGTCGACTGTTTGGTTACCCAGCCAGACAAATGCAGGCTGCGTTTGGTCCTTCTGGGCCTAAATGTCTGTAAGCGTCTGCTGCGGTATGGTCCTCACAGCCTGGCTGTTCGCTGGCAGTTCACTGACACCCACTTGCCTTCCGGCAGATGCGCTTGCGCTCCCGCTCGCTATACAGGTCGTGAACATGGCTGCTCAGTCAACCTCGTCTTTCTGACCCATTGTTGTTCTGTTATTGGCAAAAATCCTGGTCAAGTGTTTGTTGTGGACCACCAGGGAGTGTGAAGTGGGGCGCCAAGGTGAGGGTTCGACTGTGCCGTCCACCCATGTCCTCCCCCCGCCTCCGGTCTTCTCAAACTTGTCTTGACACAGGGCCCAGGTGGGAGAGAGAGTGCGATAGATGCTGCGCAAGTCTGCAGTTACTACAAACGAAGCCGTCCTTAATCACAATGCCTGATTCGCCTTGCTGTGGAGCACAAGGTGGACATCGTTGTTAAGGACAGCCCAACTGCCGTGTGCACATGTTTGTGTTTTGGAGAAGGATGCTCTAAAATCTCTCCAAAAGGACTGCATGTTAACCTGGAGGTACTAGCCTAGAACAGACCGGCCAGCAGCCACCTACGAAGCAACATCACCACTCAATCCCACCCAATGTGCCCACGTTGTCAACAAACATTCCGCGCGCGGATCGGCCTCGTCGGTCACCTTCGGACTCAGAACATCAACCGCCCAACAACTGTACCTGCTGCCCCCGCGACCGCCCCTGCTTCACCCCCGCACCAACCACTACGCACCTACCGTCACCAGCTGTTGGTTAAGGTTATGACTGACGGAAGGAGGACAGAATGAGCCCGGAGCGGCAGTCAGCAGTTGCAGTGGCGTCGACGTAGGGGCATCACTTCCGTTGGCGATCATCAATCACCCTAACGACGTGACCGCTCCATCCAAGCCGATTTGTCACAGTTGTGAAAAGATATAGGCCTACCGGTAGATTTAATGACTTCAATATCCCAGACCCATTCTTGGCACTCTGATGTTACTATTCTCGGAAGACGGCACAAGAACTTGGTCTTGATAAATTGCACAAGTCTCCACGCTGTAGGGATGCGCTGTCGTAACTACAACCATGGACACCCTCAGTCTAATGAGGAGGAGAGAAGGCCCGATGATTCGCTAATGAGGCTATTGAGGTCAGGCTAGCCTTGGATATTCTCTATCCGTGTTGACGCTTCTTGGGGCGATACCTCTGCGACGATAAGGTGATTGGCGTAGATAATGAGGAACATTAGCGATCACATTCTTCAGTGGGTGTCGGCTGATTAATTACATCTGTTTTCGGCATCATTGGTAAGGATAGCCGAACTGCCATTTACAACCGTTCCGTCTGTGGCTGGTGCAATCAGATATGCGGAGGTCCAGATATCGGTCCACGTCCGTTTCAGCTGTTGCGCTTTGTGCACGGATGCTGACGTCTTGAAAACCATTTATCTTGGTCTTGGAGATCTACTTGGTGACGCACATAAGACGGATGTCAGGTAACTTCATGCCAACTGAATTCAGCTGATGTCGACTGATGGCTACACTCCAAGATAAGGAGGCCGTCAACTTTGTAGAGCGAGGACAACGCCGTTCTGCTTCGCGGTTCTGAAGTGAGTCCACCATCTGCGGTGGTGTTGCCTGACCAGCAGCGTCAATCCTCCAGTGTTATTTCCCATCTCGGAATTTTTTTAGATTTGCAAGTGTTGTGTGGGAACCTGACTCTCATTTCTTGGTGTGTTTCCTGTCGCTTCCGTGCTGCTATGATCCCGTCGCTCGTTTCATGCTGTGTCCGGAACCTGCCTTTAGTCCCCGTTTTGGTGACGGCCATCATGGCCGTGTCTGACGTCCTTGTTCAGAGCCTTATTGAGTCAAGGTCACTCACCTTCGCAGTGAGCGGTTCCATGCCCGCTAACCACTCGATCGATTTCAACTCGGACGCCTGTGCGACCACATAGTCGCAGCTGCCCATGCGCCACCTGAACTCAACACCCCCCCTGAGAAGGCAACACAAGCCACTTGAACACCAGCCCTCAACAAATCAACACACACACACACACACGACGACGACGACAGTTCGTCCGTCGATTTCGACGATGACCACCGTGTGCCCCACAGACTGCATTGTGGGAGCAGGGACGGTGACTTACGCAGGGGTTTATAGTGCCAGTAGACTTGCGTAGCATCTACCTACACTCTCTCCTCCTCCCCCGCCTGGGCCCGATGTCAAGACAGAGTCAAGAAGACCGGAGACGAGGGAGGCCGCAGGTGGATGGCTCGGACGGATCCTCACCTTGGCGTTCCACCACACCCCCTGGTCCACACAACAAATGACCAGGATTTCAACCAACAACAGAGATTTGGAGGCTGGCACGGCCGAAGCCGCACCTGGGCGTGCCGCCAACGCCTGGCTCGGATCCCACACTGTGATGGGAATGCCATAAAGGCCACATTAAAAAGGAGCCATTGCAGCCTGACTCTCAGACCGCCTCCCGTGAAAGAGGAGGTCCAAGGTACCCCGTCAGTTAGCAACCTTCCAAGCCACGGCTTTTAGCGCACCGTGATAGCTTCAAGCGCGTCAGATTGATTATAGTGAGGAGAAAGTGCGCTGAGTCGTCGACCTCACTCTCCCTTCCCACTCCCACACCCCAGCCGCTGTCCGAGCCGGTCAGCAGACTGGGAATGGGCGCGCTGGCTGACATGGTCGACTGACCATGCCTGCGCGCGTCACAGCACGACCTGGCCCCCCATACACACACAAACACCAGGATTTCACACAACGGGGGTAGAACGGCGTGTCTCCCACTTGCGTGAGAGTGCCGTGGAAGGTGCTGTTTCAGCCCGTCCCCAGCCCACCGGTCCGCCACTATACACAACACACACACACAACGTGACGAACTGCGTGAGCCGAGAGCGGGCCTCAATCAGCAACCTTCCTATCCACGACGCTTGACGTGTCGGGATAGTCTCGGACACAAGTCACCCGTGCAGCTGAAGCCGCATGGAGACCGAGTCGAGATGCACACTTCCCACTTGCGTTGGAGGCGGCAGTCGAGTGCATGAGGTGTGTGAGTGTTGATGTCTGGTGGGGTGATGGTGTTAGAAGGTAGGGAGTGAGGGAATGTGTGGTGTGACCGGCGGTTGTCTACCGCAGGTCGTTGTGGATGCGCATGTGGCGGAATAGACCCATGCGATGTGTGAAGGTGCGAGGGCAGTGTGGGCAGTGGAGGCGAGTGCGGTGGGTGTAGGTTGGTGCTCCAGGCACTGGTTCGCCAGTCTCTGTGCGATGGATTCGCAAGTGACCCACCAGGCCGATGCGTGAGGTGAAGGTGCGTGGACAATGTGGGCATGAGAGGTCGGCGGTGTCGGTGTCAGCTGAAGAGGAAGCGGTGGTGTTGGTGGTGGTGGTGGTCGGCGCGTGTGACGGTGGAGCGAGGGTGGGTCTGGGCGTGGTGGATATGTTGGATGTCGTGGCTGTATCGGAATTGTGGTCAATTCCGCTCTCGTGGATGCGCATGTGGCCGAATAGACCCATGCGATGCGTGAAGGTGCGAGGGCAGTGTGGGCAGTGGAGGCGAGTGTGGTGAGTGTAAGTTGGTGCTCCAGGCACTGGTTCGCCAGTCTCTGTGCGATGGATTCGCAAGTGACCGACCAGGCCGATGCGTGAAGTGAAGGTGCGATCGCAGTGAGGGCAGATGTAGCCGTGGCCCTCACGTCGGACGATGGAGGTTGCAGGGGTTGTGCCTGTTGTTGTGTCAGGTTCGGCTGTGGTGAGGTCGTGGGCGACAGACGCCGAAGCGGCCGTCGTTGTGGCAGTGAAGGAGGAAGAGGAGGAGGAAGGGGAGGAGTGAGGGGTGGTAAGGTCGGTGGCGCCGATGTCGGCTGTGGAGTGGTTAGTGGGTGCGCAATGTGATGGATTGGGAGTGGGGCTCGGCGGGGTGGGTGTGTCAAGGCTGCGGTCAATTCCGCTCTCGTGGATGCGCATGTGGCCGAATAGACCCATGCGATGAGTGAAGGTGCGAGGGCAGTGTGGGCAGTGGAGGCGAGTGCGGTGGGTGTAGG
The DNA here is from genome assembly GCA_902702965.1 of Spirometra erinaceieuropaei. Classification (NCBI taxonomy): domain Eukaryota; kingdom Metazoa; phylum Platyhelminthes; class Cestoda; order Diphyllobothriidea; family Diphyllobothriidae; genus Spirometra; species Spirometra erinaceieuropaei. The sequence goes on from CACRXP010000016.1 coordinate 1,459,277, forward strand.
TTGGTGCTCCAGGCACTGGTTCACCAGTCTCTGTGCGATGGATTCGCAAGTGACCGACCAGGCCGATGCGAGAGGTGAAGGTGCGGTCGCAGTGAGGGCAGGTGTAGTCCTGATCCTCATCAGTGGTATCGGGAGGGGTGGGGGTGGTTGTGGTTGTTGTGTCGTGGTTGGCGATGTGTGAGACGGCAGCCTGAACGGCCTCCGCTGGGGCAGTGGAGAGGGTGGAGGACGACGAGGATGAAAGTGGTGGTGCAGGAGGAGTGTCAGAGTTAGTTGGCGGCAGAGAGGACGAGGAAGAGGCGGGCGGGGGAACGATGGCTGGAGCAGTTCGAGAGGTGCAGTTGATCCGAAGATGTCCAACAAGTCCGATTCGTGCCCGGAATGTCCGGTGGCATCGAGGACACGTAGGGAGAGGTTGTGCGGCGGCGTTGCGGACTGGGCGAAGTTGTGATTTGCGGGCTTCGCGTTTCACTTTGGCGGCGGCGATGCGGTTGGATTCACACACACACACACACACACACACACACGACGACGACAGTTCGTCCGTCGATTTCGACGATGACCACCGTGTGCCCCACAGCACCAGCGGTGGGAGCAGAGACTGTGACTTGCGCAGGGGTTTATAATGCCAGTAGACTTGCGCTGCATCTACCTACACTCTCTCCTCCTCCCCTGCCTGAGTCCGGTGTCAAGACAGAGTGAAGAAGACCGAGGACACGGGAGGCCGCAGGTGGATGGCTCGGACGGATCCTCGCCTTGGCGCTCCACTCCGCGCCCCCTGGTCCACACAACAAATGACCAGGATTTTTGCCGCCACAACAATGAAGGGCGTGACAGTGAGTCCCAGTTTTGCAACGGCTGTCGACAACAGGACTGCCAGCGCACCCCGTCAATGTTGGCATTTGCTATTGCGCACAGATAGCGCCTGCCAGAATCCGATGTGGCCCCCGTGTTGGTCCAGCGCATCTAACACGTTGCCCGTTTAGAGGGTACAAATAAACACACACACACACACACACATTAGTTGAACGCCATGTCAGATTGCCCGAAAAGTCTACAAAAGAAGCTGCTACCACTGTCTAGAGGACTCTCAGGCAGGGTTGGATGCAGTCAGAGTGAATTCTGGCTTCGCCAGCGGCCACTGCCGACTGAGGGGATAAATCGGGTTTCTGTATACGAAAAAATCTCATTTTAACGACTACCATCTTCTCCTACAACGCGGGATTTGAGCTGTTGAGTGTAGTGTTCGGAGTACACGATACAGGAGGTGGCTAACTCATGAAATGTCAACCGAAGTTCCGAAATGTGCTTTCGTTTCGAATAAATTAATTAAATATGCTTATAAAAGTAATCATCATGCAGCATTCTTCTATAATAATTCATTTACCTCAGGATGTCGGCTTTCGAAAAAACTTCTTTCCGGCTGCACGCGAAAAACATACTCTGCAAAAATGACTACTTATGTGACATGCTTTTTTCATTGATTTTCGATGCCCTTAAATAGTTAATTATAGTCCATGGAAGCCATGCATGAAATATCCATTCTTTGACTCATTCGGTAGAAAACCATGTATTATTCCAATTTTGTACTCGAAGGAAGGGTATAATACGGTTTTAAAAAGTTTCTAATTATGAGAACATTTGATACTGTAAAATGACCGCTCATAGGACGTCATGTCTCTGCATTTAAAAATGGGGCTTGTAAATTTAACAATATGGCTCAAATTCACTGCTAAATTTTATGAATCCCATATGGTCTGCTCTTAATACTATAGAGAAATGTATGATTTTTCGCACGCGAAAAAGATGTGGCTTGCAATTTTTAAACCTTGAATGCAAGTATAACTGCATGTCGGGTTCAAAATTATTCGGGAATTGAAAAAGTTTTGAAAACCGAATTATACCGTTCCTTTAGGTATAGAATAGGAATAATACATAACTTTCTATCGAATGAGTAATAGAATGGATATTTTATGCATGTCTTCCATGAAATATAATTGAAAATTTAAGGGCATCGAAAATCAATGAGAAAAGTGCATGCTACGTAAGTCGTCATTTATTACAGAGTGTGGTTTTCACACGCAGCCGGAAAGAAGTTTGTGCAAAAGCCGACACCTTGCAGTAACTGAATTATTATAGAATTATTCTGCACGATGATTATTTTTAAAACCCTTCTTGATTAATTTTTTTCGAAACGAAAACGCATTTCGGATTTTCGGTTGATATTTCATGAGTTAGACCACCTACGGTAGATCGACCGTCGCATCAGACGATGTCCACCGTGTGCTCCACGGTAGAGTAGGAGCAGAGATTATCTTTGTGGGAAGGAGGTTAGATTGTTCCTTAGGTGAGGATCACCATATTTGCAAACTTCTGCTTGAACCGGGGCAGTAATGGGGACGTTGCCGCAGGACGTCTTTTGCGCCGTCTGTATTGTCTCCTGCGGGGATGGCGAGTGATGAAGCTCGTCGTTAATCTGTTGGTGGCTTCTTCACAGACTCCGGACGGGGGACTGAGGACGTCCATAAAGTCATCGGTCCAACTCTCTGGAATCATCGGTTTTCCGACGCCATGGTTTTCCTGTCTGAATTGGTAGCTGCCATACTGCATTGGGCAGAGCATCGTAAACCGGCATGATGGGCACGAGGAAATTCGTGTACGCCCTTCCGTCTTGGCAAAATTTTTCCCGTTAGCCCCGTTCTCCCTGAATTGTGCTTTAGGGTCCCTTGAATTGTCGACCCATTACATTTCGATGGGTTACGCGTTTCAATCACGTCGGGGTCACCGCACGTCCAATTGTAATGGGTCGACGACTTGAAGTTTCCAAAATCAAAATTAGACATGCGAATCTCTCCGTACCATGTGATAGCAAAGTGGCCCGCACAGTATCAGCTAACACCACGCTGCTATCGAGATATTTTTTTAATTTATTAACGACATTAGAGACGTTGACTTCAACGGCATGATGATGTTCTCGCTGGACGTCTCATCACTTTTTACAAACGTTCCCGTTACCGAGACAGTTGAATACATATGTGAATTTCTATCAAACAATTATCAAGAAATAAAAATTCCGACGAAGACACTCAAGGAATCATTACTAAGATGCACATTAAATGTGCAGTTTCTGTTTGACAACCAAGTCTATAGACAAATAGACGGCGATACTATGGGCTCGCCTCTCAGACCTCCCCTAGCCGATGTCTTCATGAGCAAATTGAATAGATCCCAACTAAGCGATAACATCGAAAAGCTTACACATTACGGCCACTATACTGATGATATCTTTGCAACTGCCACAGCAGAAACCGACGCAGATACCCTCTTAAACGCTGCAAATCAGGCACATCCCCCTAGAAAATTCACTTTGGAGATCGAAACGGCCGGTTCGCTCCCTTTCTTAGATGTTCTTCTAAGCAGGAGACCTGACGGCAGTGTCCGAAGAAGCGTCCACCGGAAGACAACCTGGTCTGGACAGTACACGAACTTCGCTAGTTCCATACCCCTACAACAAAAACGAAATCGAGTCCGATGTTTAGCACAAAGGGCTAGAAAATGTTGCTCAAGGGGTAGCATCGAGGAGGGACTTAGAAAAATCCAGGACGCCCCTCGTGAAAACGGGTACCCGGACAGGTTTATTGCAAATAATATTTCGGAACGACCAGTAAAACACTCCTCACTGACTGCCAGAAAGAAACCTCTGTTCCTTAAAGTCCCTTTTCAGGGGGACGCTGCGCGTGAACTCCTTGGGAGACTCCTTTATCAAGCTGTTTAGCGAACCTTCCCAGCAGCAAGGGTTCACGTATCCTTCTCTACTAACCTTATTTTACACGGAGAAGGTAAGGATAAGTTGCCACCGCAGACCCCTTCAATGTGCGTCTATTTCTTCACTTGCTCCTGTAGAGCAGGCTATATTGGTCGCACGAGTCTGCGCTTATCCAAGAGAATACGGGAACACCTCCCGGCATGGCTGAGAAAAGGCGAAACTAGGAGCATAAGCACCGCCATTCTCGCGCACGTTGTCGATTCCGGACATCGTGCGGACCTCAACGAAGCTTTTCGTGAGATCTATAAGGTCCCGTCAAGCTACCCTAAATCACTGGGACAGCGCCTGTTAGCAACAGCAGAGGCGGCCACTATCAGGTTGCGAAAACCAATCTTGTGCGCACAGAAGTACCGCGTTCAGGCACCGCGCCTACAGTGGTCGAAGGTCGACAATCGGCGCAAATCTCCCCGAGCCCTTCCGCTCTGAACCTGTGCCTGCCACTGACTACTATTACCATCCCTCCTCCACACCCAGCCTGTGTTTTAAGGCGAACTTTATCTATCTATTTTATCACTGACGCGTTTTTACTTCTACCCCGTTCCCATATAATTGTACTGGCCCGACAAGAATTTATCGAAAGCTACACATGCTCGTCACCTCGTCTTCTGAAAATCAAAATTCTGGGAAGACAGCGTACAAAGTCAAACGCGGCTCAAGCAATTGATTGACTAGGAACGTAAGGCGGACTGAAGGCGGCATGAGTGAGTTAGCGCCGGCAACCGTGGGGGGAGGTGAGTATATTCCAATTTTCTCTGCTCTCTGAGCTGGCGGGTGGTTCGGCATCTCCTTAGCTTCCGCAAAAAGAACCAAAAATTACTGACCATGAAATATAAGGCGCTGTGGCTGAGCGCCCACTTAGCAAGCCGATTAGATACCGGGAGCTATTGGAACAATCAAACAGATACCGTAACTTTGATAAAATATCCCGTGTACACAAAAGTATTTTCAATGCACAGCTTATGATGCGTGCCCCTAATCGACAAGCATATGGCGAATTCTCTTCAGGAATTTTATGCAACTCCAATATATCGCTAACCACGGGCCACATTTCTAATCGTCCATGTAGGAATGGACGCGCAACCATCTGTTGACTTTCCGAAGCAAACGAAGCTGGAATGGCCGGCATGGGTCACCAGCAGGTAACCATCTGTTGGACCAAAGTCGGCAAAGCAGTGTTTGTGTTGACAAAGATGTGGCCAGATTGATACGGTGTTGTTTCGGGCTTATTTTGCCGCTAATCAGTCAATTATAACTCTGGCCACCATCCGGAACCAGAAGCATCCCGGTTCAGAGCTTGTTTGCTTCGGAAAGTAGGTGGGTTGCTGTGAGACCCCTGCGGTAACCGAGACCGCCAGGTGGCGAGGCACTGATGAGGTGCCTGCAACCCATTTGACAAAATCCGTCTGCGGACCATCTGCGTCGTGGGCGTGTGTTTCTGGTTCAAGATAGTGGCCAGAGCTATGATTGGCTGAATAAAAGCGGCATACACTGGAAACATACATTTCTCTATCAATTTACTCCCACTGATTATAATTAGCCCATTGTCTGTCTTCGATATTCTCCATATCCCATGGCACTTAAGCTTGCTAAAAAATTTCAAATACTGAAGAGAAAATGACGTTTTGGGGCAAGAACCCACACAAACGTTTCCTTCCACTGATTTCAGACCTACTGAAAGTGCACATTTTTGGCGGGAAGATGTACAACGGGACATTACAACTTTAGACCTAGTAGTATATTATATACGCCTCAATAAAAAACCCATGAACATGACAGTTCGTTCTTCATTACCATCCATCATGTGCTCCACAACAGGGTTAGAGCAAGGACGGTGACTTGCGCGGGAATTAGTTTGTGGTAGTAGTAGACTTGGCCAGCATCTATTGCACTCTCTCTCTCTCTCTCTCTTCCTCCCGCACCTAGATCCAGTTTCAAGACATAGTCAAGAAGACCGGAGGCAGGGGAGGGCGCAGGTAGCTGGCCCGACGAAAACCCGCTCACAGGCGTACCACCACCCCCCTGGTCCCATTAAGAAGATGCCGGGGGGGGGGGGGAGGAAGGCGGGGGTTGCTCGGATCCCAGTTTGAGCGGCGTGAACCGGCAACTGAGCCTGCCACCGCGCCCCAAATGTTGACATTTGTTATGGGCCCACATTTCCGACAACGTCTGCCGGCCTCCAATCTAGCTCCCTCCATGTTGGTCCAGAGTATCCACCGCGTGGGACACATATATCACGCAATCATATTTCTCAGTAAAAGTACATAGGCCTGTTCATACCTTGCGTGCGCAAGATATGGCAACGTGGAGGGCAGTCTGTATCGCTTCGCAACTGGCGTGTTATTGCAGCATAATTCTACGATGATCCAGTTACCTCAGGGTGCCAGCTTTCTAGTGAACTTATTTCCGACTGCATGCAAGGACTGTACTCAGCAAAAAAATGACTACATACGTAGCATGGATTTTTTCATTGATTTTCTATGCCCTTGAAAATTCAATTATATTTAATGCAAAACATGCATAAAAATATTCATTCTTTTGCTCATTCGGTAGATAATTACGTCTGTTTCTAATTTTATGCTCGAAGGAGGGACATAATTCGGTTTTAAAGAAACTTTTCTAATTCCCAAATAATTTTGCGCCCGGCCTGCTGTTACACTTGCATGCAGGGTTACAAAACTACAAGCCGTATATTTTCCGTGTACGGAAAACCATGCATTCCTCCAGGGTATTAAGAGGAGACCATCTGGGATTCATAAAAGTAAGCAGTGGATATGAGCAATATTGTTAACTTTACAAGTCACATTCGTAAATGCAGATACATGATGTTTTATGAACGGCCATTTCACGGTATTAAAAAATCTCACAATTAGAAACTGTTTTGAAACCGAAGTATACCCTTCCTTTGAGGTTAAAATTGGAAGAAGACGTGATTTTTTACCGAATAAGTAGAAGAATGATTACTCTGGTGCACCTTTTCCATGAAATATAATTGAATTTTTGAGGGCATTCAAAATCAATGAGGAAAATTCATGCTACGTAAGTAGTCATTTTTTGCAGAGTATATTTCTTACATGCAGCCGGAAATAAGTTTATTCGAAAGCCGGTATCCTGAGGTAACTGAAATATTATAGGATTATGTTGCAGGCTGACTCCTTTTACAACCCTACTTAATTAGTCTTTACGAAACGAGAACGTATTTCGAAATTTCGGTTGGCATTCCATGAGTTAGCCCACCTACTGTATATCACACAATCATATTTTTCCGTAAAAGTACATAGGCTTATTCATACCTTGCGTGCGCAAGATATGGCAAGGTGGAGGTCAGTCTGCCTCGCTTCGCAACCGGCGTGTTGGGCCTAGAGATTTCAGCCGGAAAAATGACTCATTAAGTCACTTTTTCATATTCGAATTGCACTAAGTCAATATGCCAAAGCATGAGTCCGCAGTACGACGAAAATCACGACAGTCGATGTTAGGGCTCCTCCAAAATTTCCATTTGGCTCCTAAATTGGCTGCTATAGTCCCTTTTTCACATCCCATCTTGTCAGCATAGAATTGCCCCAAGGACTTCGGCTAAAAGAAGGAATTTTCAAATAAGCTGGACTTTTAAAAAGATATCCACCGTCTGCTAGAATGCTCACCTTGAAGGAGACCCGATCCCCAGTCAACCAGCTGTCATTAAGGTTAAATAAGAGTAATCCGTATTTCAGTAACTAAGAAGTGAGGTGCATCATCGGAGCCTTCAAACCCTTACAACGACCCAATAAAAGTAAGTTGTCTCCGCACTGTCTCAGGAGGCGGTCGTCACGTAAAGAATATATTTGAAGCATTTTTCTCCGGTACGAAGCCGAAGCAATCGTGAAAGGTAGGATTTATTGGTACCACAAAGTTGCGCAATTGCTCATCAGTTCATCATCATCATCATCATCATCATCATCATCATCATCATCATCATCATCATCATCATCATCATCATCATCATCATCATCATCATCATCATCATCATCATCATCATCATCATCATCATCATCATCATCATCATCATCATCATCATCATCATCATCATCATCGTGCTACACGGACGTGAGAGCGCAAAGCACACAAGGTGGAGTCCAGGTCATTATGCCAGTTTGGTGCTGTTACCATCGTAGGTTAAATGGATAAGACCCACCTATGCCTCCGTTATGGAGGACGGACGCAGAATGGAGTCAAAACGCGACCACTTACGGCGCAGCAGACCAGATGGGCTGAAAAATGCGCGCGTGAAACCAGATAGCCAATCAGCGTGTGCTTAATCATCGAACAAGCGTGATGCCTTTGCTCACGCGTGCAGCCCAATCAATGGCCGGTCGAACACGATGGGTTTTCCTACTGGGGGATTATCATGCAAGGAACAGCCAATCCACGATCAGTACGCTAGCGTTCAGGTTGTTCCAGAATCATTATGAGGCGAATAAATAAGGCGAGTTTTGGCGTGTCTGACATCGTGTTACACGGGTTGGCAGAATAAAGAGAGCTTGGAGCAGCTCTGTCAGGACTTGTGAACAACGCCATAATCCCGGACTTTTATTTTCACAAAAGGCCGTGCCTCTCAACAACGATCGTACGCGTAGGACTCTCTTAGTCCCCCTGTAGTTCAGATCGCGTTTCGTTCGCTCCCCTCACGGACTCCTACCAGGAATGCAGTTACAACTCGGAAGTGAGGTTGACATTGAAATTCGCGCAATCAGTGGTCTGTGCCATCCGTATTATTCGTATACAGGCAGCAGTTCAGCCGGTCTGTGGCCCGTCCGAAACGCACCCGATGCAACCGAAAAAGCACGCGTCGCTCGCATGAGCCAAAGTCTCTGCCAATCACGCAGCTCCGTGAGCGCGCGCGCAGTTCAAAATAGCCTGCGTCACAGACTGCCCACTGCCAAAACGGCACGTGCGTAACCGCGTGCTGCTTGGCCGGCAACGAAGCGTGGACGGTAAAAATTTTGGCGCAGTAGGTGGAACTATGCGACTTTTATGAGATGGCGTGCGTTCTGTCACTTTACAGCACCCAAGGGAGTTTTGAGAGTCGCGACATCCAGCTGCTGACGGAATCAGGGAAGTGGGGACGTGAAGATGACACGCAGCAAGTAATCCTTTTATTTATATATAAAAAGGATGACGTGTACACCCGCGTGGCGTCTCGCTCACGGTGCCATCGTGCGCGCAGGTTCAGTCAATGCGCTCAAGTCGTCCTGACGAACAGAGGTCTCTTAGTCACATCTGGGGTTAAAAAGTCAAATAACCAGTACATCCTGCTTGCTGGATAGGGTCAGAATCAGGAGTAATTTATTCGTTTAAGTTCAGCGTAATACCCTTGAAAACATTTAAGGAGTAAAGTTCAGCAAACGCACGCTTTCGACCATTCGTCATCAGGCCTGTACAGTCACATAAATGAGGGTAGAGTAGCAAAAAGTTTAAACAGCAAATAAACGGTAGGTAGGGGGGATGGGTTTGAAGGAGTTCAGAGATCAGAGGTTTAGGGAGGGAATGCGTCTGGCAATTGGCTATGTCTCTTTTTCGTTGCGGTAACGCGATGTGGCAGTAGGTGTGCACACAAACGCTGGCCCACCTTTGACCGAGGGAGCCTTAGGGGGGCAAAAGGTTGGGTTGACTAACTGTATGGCTAACGCCTCTGCTGTCGCAGGTATCCTCTGACGCAGGAACTCGGAGTGTCTCGTAGGCACTTTATCAGGGAGGGTAGAACAGCAAAGGTTAAGCAACCAATAGAGGTCTATATGGGGGAAAGGGGGTTGAAGGGCGTTCAGAGCTCAGCGGTCGGATTCTAGTTCTGTCTGGGGTTTCGGGAGGGGGAGGGGGAAGGTGTCTGGCGATTAACTGTCCGTGTTTCGTCGCTTCACCGCGACGTGGCGGGTTTGAACACGTATGCTGGGTTTGTCTTTGTCCAGGGGAGCCTTAGCGCCTCTACCAGCGCTTTATGCGAGCACAGGAATGGGTTGGCTAACCGTATGGCCCCTGCCTCTGCTGTCGCAAGTATTCGCTGACGCAGGAACTTGGAGTGTATCGCCGGCACTTTCCATATTCCGTGCTGAGGCATAGGCTGATCAAGGTAATTGACCACTCGCGGAGCGCGCAAGCCGGTGAGCCAGATGGCCGAGCAATCCTCACGCTAGCATCAAACACGTGTGATGACATTTCGGTATTTAACAACTTGCATGCCGCCCAGCAAGCAATTAGCGCACCAGCGGGCAACGATCCTTCATGAAGTGGAACGCAGTTAATTGCTATAGGTATGCGGTAGCATAGCGACTGCATCCTATAAATACTGCAAATTCCTGTGCACGAGTCACCCCTTTCTGCCACTGTCTCTGATGATGGATTCAAGTGAGAATACGAAACGTCAGGCGAATAAAACCCTTGATCCAGCGATCGCTTCCTTTTCTGCTCAACTAGTTCCTGGAACTGGCATCTTCGCTTGTACTGCCTCTGTTGTCGCAAGTATTCGCTGACGCAGGAACTTGGAGTGTATCGCCGACACTCGGAATGCTTGGTTGACGTCTACCCGATGGGCGCTGTCAACCAAGTGAGCCACAATTGCGCTAGAGGTGGACATTTCCCCGCCTTGATATAGCCAGGCAGGACGGTACGCTTCGGAAAGAGAGGACGAAGAGTGCCTTCCCTTTTTGGGCGTCCCACTTAACAGAACGTCTGATTCGCTAATTCGTAGAGGTGTATTTCATAATAAAACATGGACAGGACAATGCACAAATTACCACGGTTTTGTCTTGCCAAGTCAGAAACGAAGCCTAGGCAATGGGGCTAGGCGAACGAACTCGCCATTATGCAAAGCTCTAAGAAAAAACGACCTCCCAGAAAAGTCGCCCGCTAGACTTAGCATGGTCTTCGCTCATCAGACATCACTGTGAGCGACACCGCTGAAGCTTAACATTCGTCAACCCGCAGCGGTAGGGGGGTTGTCTGTCTCTGAGGTTCCGGAACGGCGACGGCTGTGGCGGAAACGATCAGCACGCACCACGATAATTGCGTGATGAGTGCCAAACTGGGCTGAAAAATACACAGGACTGACAGCGCACGGTCAGCGAACGCAGGTTTTGGCCTGCCGCCAGTCACGCAGTTGCGGCAAGCGCAGTAGTGCTGGCAACGCACGGCTAAGATGACTGTGTGTGGTTTTGCAAACAGCCAAATTACAACCTGCCCCTTGACACGCCCAGTGAGCTGATCTGTGATTGGCATGCTGTCAGATCAGATCCCCGGGCAGAGCGAGTATGACGGCAAGAGTGTAAGGGTAAGGGATCTCAGCCGACATGGCGCGAGTTCATTGGTGCGCTGGTGAGGTCGTAGCCCGGTGATCGCGTGACTCGTGGTCCGAATTTCGACTTTGCCGGCCCATTATGGTAAATAAACCAAATATAGTCATTCCCCTGTCCCTGTCTTTGCTGGTAAAAACATATTAATGCAAGCACTACTGCCTTGACAGCCATCAGCAGCAGTGAACCAGTCACCCAAGTCTATCTTCCTTACATCGCACTGGATTCACTTCATATCTTACTGCGTTCTGACTTATGGCAGAGAACGTAAACAACATTATGAAGTAGGTTCCTTTACTGGAATTTTAAAATGTTAGATGCACGCATGCTTGAATTACCTAAATGTTGGTTTACACTCACAAGCTTTAGGAATTGTATATATGGCATAGGCTTCTGAGGTAACTTGAGACCCTCCAGCTGAGTGCTCCACTTGCCTCGAGGGCGATTTTCATGAGGTCGTCTGAATGGACCATGGAACTTACGGCAAGGGTATGTTATGTAAGCCCCTTGGGGAGACCGTAGTTAGCTAGAACCCCAACGCCAACTATGGCTATGTCTGAAATGGAAAATCTTTGGCCACAAGCCACATTCGTAAATGCAGATACATGACGTTTCATGAACGGCCATTTAACGGTATTAAAAATCTCACAATTAGAAACTTTTTTTAAAACCGAATTATACTCTTATTTTGAGTATGAAATTTGAAGAAGACGTGATTTTCTACCAAATAAGTAAAAGGATGAATATTTTCATGCATGTTTTCCATGAAATATAATTGAATTTTCAAGGGCATCGAAAATCAATGAGAAAATTGCATACTAATTAAGTAGTCATTTTTTCAGAGTATAGATCTTGCATGCAGCCGAAAATAAGTTCTTTCGAAAGCCGACACCCAGAGGTAACTGGATCATTATAGATTTATGCTGCATCATGATTACTTTTACAACACTACTTAATTTATCTTTTAGGAACGAGAACGCATTTCGAAATTTTGGTCGACATTTCATGAGTTAGCAATCTACTGTAAATATTATTCGAAATTCCTCTGTAATTTTAACTGTTTACACAGCAGTCTACTAGTTTTCTTGCAGACCTTGTCCTAAAAATTTTTCCGTCGTTCTCTTCCCTGGGTGATTTAACGCCCTCTTAGCAGAAGACCTTTCGTGACTGAAGTTCGAGCGGAGACGAAGTAGGCGGTCCCACACGGGGGAAGAAAAGCCAGGTCATCGTGGCACAGTGCATTCTCGTCTTTTTTATAATTGACGCTTCGGTGCTCTCGTGACTAGATGGAATATAATCTACTTATTTTGTGAAAAAAACGGAAAGAACTGAGAAAAAAGCTCAACTTTTGCTTGCACGGTCCTGACACCCTCATCTTTCTTCAGGGATCAGGTTCGTGGAACGTGTACTCTTTTGCAAGTACAGTAAGTGGGCGAACTCATGAAATGTCAACCGAAATTCCGAAATGCGTTTTTGTTTCGAAAAGATTTACTAAGTAGGGTTGTAAAACTAGTCAACCTGCAACATAATTCGGTAATATTTCAGTTACCGCAGGGTGTCGGCTTTCGAATGAACTTCTTTCCGGCTGCATGCAAAAACTACACTCTGTAAAAAAATGACTACTTAATTAGCACGCATTTTCTCATTGATTTTCGATGCCCCTAAACGTCCAATTATATTTCATGGAAAACATGCACGAAAATATTCCTTCTTTTGTTCATTCGATAGAAAATTATGTCTTCTTCTAATTTTATACTCGGAGGAGGGTCATAATTCAATTTTAAAAAGGTTTCTAATCGTGGGACTTTTAAATACCGTGAAATGGCCCATCATAAATCGTCATATCTCTGCATTTACCAATGTGGCTTGTAAAGTAAACAATATGGATCAAATCCACTGCTAAATTTTATGAAACCTATATGGTCCCCCTTTAGTACCGTAGATAAATGCCCGCTTTTCCGTACGTGGAAAATATACGGCTTGTAGTTTGGAAACCCTGAATGCAAGTGTAACGGTAGAGCGGGTTCACAATTATTCGGGAATTGGACAAGTTTTTGAAAACCGAATTTTACCCTTCCTTCGAGTATAAGATTGGAAAAAGACGTAATTGTCTACCGAATGAGCAAAAGAAGGAATATTTTCGTGCATGTTTTTCATGAAGTATAATTGCACTTCTAGGGGCATCGAAAATCAATGAGAAAAATTCATGCTACATAAGTAGTCATTGTTTACAGAGTGTAGTTTTTGCATGCAGCCGGAAGGAAGCTTATTCGAATGCCTACACCCTGAGGTAACTGGAGCACTATAGAATTATACTGCATGATGGCTAGTTTTGCAACCCTTCTTAATTAATCTTTTCGAAATAAAAACGCATTTCGGACTTTCGGTTGACATTTCATGAGTTAGCCCACCTACTGTATGTCTTCACATGGAGAAGACTGTTTAGCGTAGCGAAGGTGTCTGTAGTGAAAGCGTGTCTCGTGACACGCTCGCTCTCGAGTTAAGAATCAACCTTACTCACGCTACCCTACCGCGTGTACAAGTGGACCGTCCGATCTGGTCAGACAACTGGTTCTGAGATTGGTAGAGGTGAAAAGAGGCTCGTCTTTGCGTGCCACGCACACGCGACGTGCCCTCCCCACCCCCCACCATAAGCACACATCAGGATTTTACACAAAAGGGAGCAGATCGCTCAGATCTCACATGCAGGGGAGGAGCCGCATGGAGAAGAGAACTGGAGAGCACACTTCCCACTTACGTGAGAGGTGACGGTGTTGTGGGATGATTGGGACGATCATGTGTAGTGCATGTGTTGGAGGGGAAATGTGCGGTGACGCAGCTTTTTATAGAAGGCTGTCCATGCAAAAACCGAGTAAATGAAACAGCAACAGTAAAATGATGTTTGAAAATTACCAGTTAAAGAATTACATACTTTAATATCACTTAGGAATTAGTGTAGTGCCAAGTATAGCAGTTAGCCAACAGGCCACATTTCGAATATAAGGTTTCAGGTGAATTTACTGTATTTCTTCGTTTTTACATAGCTTGAGATGCAGTTAACCGCGACAAACAAAAGTGCGCTTGATTTCCCCGATAAAGATATCACAGAATACTTTTTTCTTAAGGTCACACGATGACTGGCCAATCAGTGATTAATACATTTGAACAGAATGGGAGGTACAATCGTAAACGTACATTTGCAGAGACCTTCCCTTCCCCTGATTCCCTTTACAGCTTTTTCCTGGGTTAGAGCATGAGTTCCAGGTGGTCCTTGGAATATCGGTTAATAATTCACGATTTTTAGTGTTTTCAATTGATTGCCCATAAGGGCAGGTTGGGTGTCACGCGTTTATAAAAGCCTTCAAAATAACGTTATTCTTGAAGCATTTGTCGAAGTAGTGAGCGCTTGGGCATTCTTCGCAGATTTCCTCTCAAATTTGCAAATATTTTGACCAATAAAGTTATAGATTTGCTATAGTTCCCATGGAGCAATTCAAAAGAGCATTCGGCGAGCACATGCGTGCTTTCGGTAAATCCTCATCGGACCATGGCATACAGTAACTGAAGACATTTATGGACCGCGGGGATTGAGGGAACTCTATGCTTTTATCTTACCTCCCCCCACAATATTTTTATACAGCACGTGGAAATCGGGGGGGGCGCCTTACAAGCAGGAGGAATATCTCTGTCCAAATGCTTTTAATAAAGGCAAGTATTCATCAGTAAATGCAAATATAATGAATGACTTAACGCATCCATGTAACAGCTAGTCTATCTTGCCCGCATGAGGAGGGAGATCAGGTGTGCGTCTCAAAATGATGAAATCTGACCGTCAGCCAGGGGTCAAGCTATACTCACAACTCTAAACGTAGACGTACTTTTTGACAGAAGTATTAATACATGATGAGGCGGTGTACAACGGACTTAGGGTATTGGTGTCCGGTAAGGGAAAAACAGCGGGGCATAGGGCGCAGCATGGTGCCTCGACCACAAGTGTGTATGTCAAACGGAAGGTTGAATGCTGAAGTTATGCCGCGTGAGAAATTATATTTTTACACGGATTGAGTGCTCTCTGAGGAACTGTTAGCCGGGATTCAGACGCGGGGTCTTGATTTGAAAAGACTACCTATGTAGGGTTGCAGCAGTATGTATCTGGCAACAGATGTCCAGGATATTTCCACCATGACAAAGTGCCGGCCTTTAGGCGAGATCCTTTCCGGCTGTCTACAAAAAATACGCTCTACGAAAAATAAACATAGGATTAATTTAAATTTTTCTCCCCGATATCGATGTTTTTATGAATTTTAAATGATTTATGAGAGGCATGCAGAAGTGCGCTCCTTCGTGTAATAAATTAGCTGTTCTTCAAATCTTATACTTGAAGAAAGAATATTTTTCGACTTAAAAGTGATCCTAATTTTAAAAAATTTTGAAGACCATGAAATCTCCACTCACAAAGCATCGTATCTGTGCATTAACCAATGCAAAAACGGTCCAAATGCGTTGCGAAATTTTACGAGTCCTACGTGGTGTCCCTATGACAGCACATAAACATCTATGATTTCCCTCACACAGAACTACCACTTGTGGCTTGGAAATCATAAATACAGGTGTGACGGCAAATAGGCTTCAACATTATTTGATAACGAGAGCCTTTTTTAAATCCAACGAAATCCAGTTTCTCCTGTTGAATCCCATCCCATTTACTTCATTGCGCCAAAATAACAATACTCACTGGAAAATTGTTTTGGGATCTACACTCATAATGTAGGCAGTTGACAAACCGTCATATAAGAAATCACACTACTTATTAAACGATATTTAGATGCAAACTTCACTAAAACACTATTAGTAGGCTTTATTTTATGTTTACTTTCATATTTACTATGTTTTTGGCATGAGAATACATTCTGTTTACTTAAAAACGAAGTTGACTAAATTAGAGCCATTTCTGACGTTTTCGGGATATTGCGCTTTTCAGAATAAATCGGAATTTCTAAACAACACAACACTGCCTTTAATGGTTCTTTTACGTTTTTAATTCTTTTAAACTCGTACTTAATTAACCTGGACATTGGACTCATGAAATGTGTCAGTTTGCGAGTGATTGGCAATCATTCGCAAATTTCGACATGTTTTATAAGTTAGGTCACTAACTGTACGACCAATATAGCCTGCTCCACAGGAGCAAGGAAAGGAGCAAATGCATATGGAGGTGGTCTGAGTTTATGGCCTATCCTTACCTTCTGCATGCCAAAAGGGCATTTTGTGGAACGCGCTAGACAAATAGAAAAATAAAATTTTACCAACATTTCATGAGATCGGTCATGCACTGTATGCAACTTGTTGCTTAGAAATCATAGATACACGCGTAACGGCAAATGGGGTTCAACATTATTTGATAATGAGAGCCTTCTTAAGCATAACATTTGAAGAAGATGTAATTTTGTACCAAGTGCTTACAGGAAAAAAATTTTTCAGCGTATCTTCCGTAAAATTTATTTGAAGTCCAGAAGACCATTTGGCGAGCACACGCGTGCTTTTGATAAATTCTCACTGGGCCTGTACATTTATAAGGGAACGAGGTAGAAACTTAAACGTGTGAACGATATGGACAATCGATTACAGTTCGTCTTTTCATACTAGCGAGGTATATGAATAGAGGAAAAGGCAGTAAGTGGCAATGAGGGTTAAGTAGAGCCGTTTCACATGGGGGGGGGGGATGGCGGCGCGGAGACATGCATGAAGTCAATCGATACTTGGCCACGGTAGACGAGGAGTGCGCAAGAGGCTCTTCTGCGCGCAAAGGACTGGCCTCTGTAACCTGCTGGCAGTCGCTTCTGCCGTTGCTAGAAAGCGTTGACCCAGCCGCTTAGGATATTTAGGTAGAACTCTGTAAATCGCATGGAAGACTTCGTTGGGGTCCACTTGATGCCCAGAATCAACCATATGTGCGACGATTGAGCTGTGTATGCTCCTAACCTCACCTTTCCTCAGCCATGCCGGCAGGTGTCCTCGTATGCTTGTGGATAGGCTCTGACTCGTATGATCAATATAGCCTGCTCCACAGGAGCAAGTAAAGGAGCAAATGTATATGGAGGTGGTTTGAGTTGGTGGCCTATCCTTACCTTCTGCGTGCAAAAAAGGCATTTTGTGGAAGGGGCTGGACGAATAGAAAAACTAATCATCTCAGTTTCGATCATCACGTTTCATGAGTTAGGTCACATAATGTACATACGTTGGTGCTGCAGACGCTGCTCCGTCAGTCTCGTTACGATGTATTCACAAGTGACCGACAGGGCCGAAGCGTCAGGTGAATGCGGGGTGGCAGTGTGGACAGGAGAGGTCGGGAGCTGCAAAGGTAGAAATGTTGCTAGTGATGGGCGCGCTGGGGGAAGGTGGGTTGACTTGGCTGTGGATGGTGGATGTGCAAGGTGAAATCCGCTGTTGTGGATACGCATGTGATCGAATAGGCTCATGCGCGTAGAAGCCGTGGATAGAGAAGGATGTGGCGAGTGCATGCGGAGGCTCCTGGCACCGGTGCGCCGGTCACTGTGTAAGGGATTCGCAATTGACCGACCAGACCGATGTGGAAGGTGGATGTGCAATCACAGCGACGACGGGTTGCGATTGAGTCCACCTCGCTGGTTGTGGGGGTCGTGGTTAACAGCTGTCGAGAACGTTTCGGTAGGTCGAGATCGTCGTAGCCTCGGAGATTTCGACAGAAATGATTGAGACGACAGCAGGTCACGGGGATTCTGAATGTCAGTTGTGAGGTCGGGCGACGTCAAGGACGCCGTGGGTGCTGAAACAGAGGCAGTCGTGAGGGCAGCATTTAGGGTTGTTTGACGGTTTTTGAACTGGGTCCGAAGATGTCTGAGGCCGATCCGCGCGCGGAATGCTCATCGACAGTGCCAGAATGTCGGGAGGGGTTAAGTGTTGATTTTGCGTGTCTGGGACGCCTAAGACTTGCGAGCTTCCATTTGGGCTTTTGCAGCGACGATCTGGTTGGCTTCATAGATGTCTGTTTCAGTTTTCACTGCTTTTTTCTGGGTCAGTCGCTTCTGCCCGAGATCTTCCCAAGCCCTCCGGTTGGTTTGTAGTCGTTTCGGGGAATTCTTCAGGATGTACTTGTAGCAGCGGGCTTGAATTCCTCATCGGTGAGTACCCGTGACTACATCCCCATTGAAGAGTTTTTATGGTAGTCGATCATCGTCTACCGTTACGAGTTGACCGCTCCATTGTTGTTGCAGTTGCCTCAGCATGGCGTGAATGCTGAGAATTGCAGTCCGTTCCAGAACCTCTGTGTCCTGGAACCTGTCTTGCAACCTCAGTTTTAGAATCTGTCGGCGACGACTGAGAACAAAATAATTAGGCTTCCGCTCTTGTTTCTCGTAGACGCTCCAGGTTCCCACCCCATACATCAGCGCCACTCAGATGGCAGTTTTGCACACTCTCACTTTTGTGTTGAGGTGGAGACCGTGGGGATTCCGTGCGGATTTCTGTGGCCGATCGAAGACCTGGCTGGAGTTTCAGATAAACTGAGCAACCTTGTAGTCAATTATAGTGCATCGTGAGAGTGTTCTGCCTACGTAGGCGAAGTTGTCCACGATCTTCAGTTCGGTGCTGTTGACATGGATGCAAGGGTGCAGCCCTGGGCGGCGACTGATGCATGAACACTGTTTTGTCCGAGTTGATTGCTAGTCCGGTGTTGGCGCAGCCGACGGCGAAGAGATTCATTTTCCGTTGCATGTCAGATTCTGTCTGAGTGTTGTCCGCGAGGCACAGATCGTGGATTGTTGGCGTCAATAGACGTGTTTAGGGCTGCATGATGGTGTAACTCATCAGCATTTGTTTCGGAACCTTTTACAGCCCAATGGAAAGCAGGGCTATCTCTAAATAGGGATGCTTAGACATCCCAGACTGCTGCCGAACTCTACTATTGCTCACGGTTGGGTTTAGTGGAGGTTAACCCGAGTTCACTTTGGGCGGCTACGAGATTGCATGTCGCCCTCTCCGAAGGACATTTTGAGGTGAAACTGGGGAGGAGGGAATGAGCAAAAAGGGGGAAGGATGGGAGGGAAGGGAGGGGGTGGAGGAGAAGGAGGGGTTGGGAGGGAAGCGAAGGGGAATCGAGCGAGGGGATGGAGGGACGGGAATGGGAACAGAGTTGCCGGGTGTGGGGAACACACAGCACCGAATGTCCGCACTCGCTTTAGCCTGGCGGTCGAGGCGGTTGCCGGGGTGTGGCCACTAAGCAGAGTCCAGCTTCAAGGAGTCACGGATGAGGGTTGGACGCAAATTAGACACGACAGTTCGACCGTCACGCCCGATGATGTCCACTGTGTGCTCCATAGCGAGGTGGGAGCAGAGGCGGTGGCTTGTGCGTAATTTAGTTTACAGTGGGTGTAGACTTGCACAGCATATACCGCACTCTACTCACCACCCGGACTCGGTGTCAAGAGAGAGTCAAAAAGATCGGAGGTGTAGGTGACTGGCACGACCGGAACGCATCTAGGAGTTCTACCACACCCCCTGGTCTACTAAAAAAACACTTGGCAAGGGTTGTAACCAACAAGAACAACACCCCAACAGAGGTCAGAAGGATGAGGATGACTGGGCAACCATGCTCACGACCTGTGAGCGGGAGCGTCCACGCATCTACCGGCAAGAAACCAGGCGTCAGAGAACACAAACACACGCATCTCTGTCATTCCCCAACACAACCCATCAGACCGATTCTACAGTCACTTGCTCCATGTTAATGGAACATCCCCCCACTACGGTGAACAAGTGAGAGTGCATGCAGTCCCTGCACCAGCAACGTCTCTTAGGCTGACCCTCTGACCTATCTCCATCTGGATAGCCCCACCGTAACCACGGCGACGGCGTAGGAGGCTGGAATAATGTCACATGTACTCTGTCTCAGGCCACTCCAACTTTCCGACGGTGGCCCTTTTTCGTTTGGCATCAAGTTTCTGTAATTTTCTGGAAATTCATCCTCCTGAAGTAAATTTTTTCTTTGTTAAATGAGTTCTCTTGCTAGGTGTCAAGCAGATCCGCATCCTTCTAGGTGTCCCTTGCTGGTTAGCTTTGCTTTTAACATCCTAAATTCAAATAAAATTGTCGGTCTAGCCCAAATAATAAAACTTTTTCCACTCCTCGGAGGTAATATAAAAATGTAAGGACCAGTCCAAACTCTAAGTGTGAAAATCTGGTCCCAAATAAATGTGTCAGACTTCTCCCAAAGACTTATGTCAGTTTTTCAAATCATGTACTTTTGCAGTAAACGACTGTCATCGGTCTACAAACTTGGGGACAAATTCCGCGCTTTTGTGCGCAAACGGGGACGGGCCCAATAATAGTAATAATAATAATAATAATAATAATAATAATAATAATAATAATAAGGACCACCATTATGTAGGAGGCCAGTTTGCAGACAAAGCAGTGCGAGTCTAGTAAAATTTCTGGCTGTGTTTGTGCATTGGGATTTTTCAGGAGACAGAAACAGCAGCCCGAGAGCAGTTGTTAGTCATGTGGGTAGCTGCACGCAGCGTGTTCCATCCCCTGTCCTAGGCTGGGGGCTGTGAATCAGACCAGGAGGTGGAGGGTGAACAGTTTTCAGTCACCGGCTGAGACATCCACTGGCAGGCTGACAGACAGCGGAGTCAACAGCCCTCCCTCTTGGGACAACACAAGGCATACAAGCAGGCTAAAACACACGAATGTCGTCAACGCGGGAACTGACGTCAGCAGAACGGGCGGATGACGGAGTCAGTTGACCGTGCCACCAGAGGTTCTGGAGGCCGTTTCAAATGTAAAAACGAGTGATGATTTCAATAGTAGTGAAAATGCGATTCCCAGGTGACATATCAAAAGATTCAGGTCACTGCGATTCAGGTCACCGTGACATGCGGGATGAATGCAGCCACACAGGCGGCATTGGCAGGTCACGCATTGAACAAGGTGCGCCATATAAGGGGGGCTGGGCGCAGGAATTTCCAGGCTCTGAAGATGGGTAGACGAATCAGCTACTCGAAACGTCGGACATCCAATAAACCTCTCCTGATGAACGCCTCTTCTTCTTTTGAGTGATGATTTCTTCAAAGAAAGGACAGTCTTGAACAATCTTTCCATTCGTAGGTAACATCTTCCACCAGACAGAAATTATGTTAACAGAAATTACCTGTGGACATTTAAGTGTGCCCGTCAGAGGAGGATATATACATATATATGCATAATTGTCTTACGACGATGCTACGTCGAGGGTGGTCAGTATGATCAAAAGTAATCAGTAAGCCCGGGAGGAAGATACTGCACCGCAAGGGATGAGTACGATCAAGAAGCCAAAGGTGCGTCGAATGTGAATCACATGAGGAGGTGGAGGTAGTTCAGTGGTGACAGCCAGCAGAGACAAATTCGCTTCCTTTGCAGCAGGACAGGGCAGGACGGCTGTAGTTCACGAATTCACGATTCCCCGAAGGTAACTAAAATGTAAGGGCCAGTCCAAACTCCAATTGGGAAAATCTGATTCCAAATAACTGTGTCCGACTTCTCCCAGCGACTAATCTCAGTTTTTAAAAGCATGTAATTTTGCAGCAAACGACTTCCGTCGGTCTACAAGCTTGGGGAAAAATTCCGCCCTCTTGTGCGCAAACGGGGACGGGCCCAATAATAGTAATAATGGTAAGGTCTTAGTTCGTAGCCGCAGCTGTTAGGGGTTACGGTTAGGGGTTGGGGTTTGGGTTTGGGATTAGGGTTAGGGGTTGGAAGTTGGTGTTAAAACCCCCATTACAACCGGTCCCGCATGACAGGCGGCTGGGGCTTGTCTACTGCAGGTTCGGCTACCGAATAAGATCCGGCAATAATAATAATGCTAATAATAATAATAATAATAATAATAATAATAATAATAATAAGGACTGCTATTATGTAGGAGGCCAGTTTGCAGACATAACTGAAGGGAGTATGCAGCATGGATTGAGGTAGCCGTAAAAAAACCGCCTGAAAAACCATTGCGAGTTTATTGTACGCTTGGAGGACTTTGCCTATGCATTGAAATTGTTCAGGAGGGAGAAACCGCAGGCATGATGATGAAAAATCGAAAGGGTGCGTTTGCCTGAACAGTGAGAATTTTCAGGAGAAAAAACTGCGGCCTAGGAAATGATCGCGGCTAAGATCAGGAGTTGTCAATCACGTGGGTAGCGGGACGCTGCCTGCTCCATCCTCTTTCCTAGGATGGGGGCTGTGAATCAGACCAGGAGGTGGGGGGGGGGGTGAACAGTTGTCAGTCGCGGGCTGACAGACAGCGGAGTCACCCCTCGGGACGATGCAAGGCATGCACGCGTATGTCTTCACCGTGGATGATGATGATGACGTCAACGGAAGATGCTCTGAGTACGAAAAGTTGTCAGTCGCCGGCTGAGGCATCCACTGACAGGCTGACAGACAGCAGAGTCAAAGGCATTCCCCTCGGGACGACGCAAGGCAAGCAGCGAGGCTAAAGAGCACGAATGTCGTCAACGCGAAAGCTGACGTTAGTAGATCGGGCTAATGATCGAGTGCCGCCAGAGGTTATGACGGCTGTTTTAAATGCGAAAACGAGTGATAATTTTTTTTCAAAAATAGGACAATTTTGAACAGTGTTTACATATCTAGGTAACTTCTTCCATGCGATATAAAGTGCGTTAACATGAAATATATAACTGTGGACAGTTAAGTGTACCCTCGACGATGCTACGCCGAGGGTAATCAGTAGGCGCGGGGGGAAAGTACTGCAGGACGCGGGGGTGGGTGCGACCAAGAAGTTAAAAGTGCGTTGACTGTGAATCCGACGAGGAGGTGGAGAAGTGAATGGCAGTTTGGTGGTGACAGCCAGCAGAGACAAGCACGCTTCCTTTGCGGCGAGACAGGGCAGGTTGGCTGTAGTTCACGAATTCACGATTCCCCGAAGGATGAATACGGTGGAGTCAGGAACGTGAAGTTTGTCCGGATTCTAAAAATGAGGTTTACGTCGCGGGCATCATCGGTGGGAAGTCCATCCTCTGCAGGTTAACGGATTGCCCTGACTTTCCCGAGAATTTACTTAGAAGCCGAAAACATCAGCTGACGAAACACGTGCGTGTTGGTAGGGAGTGCTCCCCGATCGTTTTTGCGGAACTCACTCGTCCCGTTTTGCCTTACCGGCTCTCTCTCGAACCCAACCAACAGCCGCACAGCGGAACATGATATAGGCAGAATGCTATTACCGACAAAAACAAGGGAGACTGGAACGGCTATTTCTGGCTTATTGGCCGTCGTCAGACAGTCACACCCAACCCCGAAGTGTGGAACACCTGCTGCTCGATCCCGCCACCTGTCGGTTAGAAGTCCAACGTCTCTAACCACCGAGCCGGGGGCCCGTTGTCATGTCGATTGCGATCGGGACGAACGATTTCCATAAAAACGCTTGGTGAGCCCTCTTCGCCACCGTACATCCCCGATCGAAACCGACAGGACAACGAGCAGTTCTTTTGGAAAATTGTGGCACTTTTTCCCTTAGGTTTTTACCCCCATTTGTGGAGCGTTTGAGCAAGAACTCCACCGTCCGTCCAGTCGGTTGGATGGGTCGGCCCGAAGCCAGCAAATGGCAAACGTTTTGCAGAATAGCCTGAAGCAAACTGAGACTCAAGTTCGATTTTCATTAATAACTTAGAAAACTGTGAAGCACTTTGCTAGTTATAAGACGAGCTATTCAGCTGAGCCAAGGGTATTAGTAAAGTTTTAGAGCGGCTCAGGCGTTCGTAGACTTGGTAAGTACCACACAGCTGATGGTCATGATGTTGGATTTCTAACCAACAGGTTGTGGGATCGAGCCCCAGGTGTTCCACATTTCAGGGTTGGGTATGACTGGCTGACGACGGCTAATAAGCTAAAAAAGGGCCATTCCGACCTCAGTAATAGCATTCTGCGTATATCATGCACCGCTGTGCGGTTCGGCTTGAAAGACAACTCAAAGGCACAGGCGAACGACTGAGTTCCGTAAAACGATCCGGAAGCGCCCCTCTACCACTGCTATACATTATATGTAACAGGATACTGTGAAGGCGACTCGGATCCCATATCAATGGGAAGGCAATGAAGGCCCTTTTGAGGGGAAGCTGTTAGGGCCTAACGCTCAGTCCTCTAGTCCCTCCAAAGTACTCAAACGAGTTCCGATTCACCCCGTCAGTTGGTAACCTTCCGGGTCACGACTCCTGATGTGTCATGATAGATTCAGACGCGTCAGAATTCATACAATAATGAATGCGCCGATATGTTCTGAGAATGGATTCCCCATTTTCGGTCTCTCCCTCCCTCTGCCCTTCCTCGTGCATCGATTGACTTTCCGAGCATTCTGGTATCAGACATCGAACGGGACTTATATTCTCTGACAGGCGTTGAATTATTAACGTCGATAGTACGCCAGATTGCCCACTGCTGCCAATCTTAAGTCCGATTATGTCTTTCCTCTATGGATTGGAGTGCGTGAGGCCGCTCCTCACCGTTGTCTCCCTTGGTTGTGATTATTTAAGTCATCATGGCAACTTAAAAGTCTTGGCGTGGTAGCCTGTCATCTCGTAAAATAATTCGTTCTTGGAGATTGAGGACCAGACTTTGATTATCCATTTTTAGTGGGTTCCTATGACATCCGAGTGGGTTAAGCGGGGTTTAGTCGATGCTGATGATCAGGCCTGAGTGAAACGCGTACTACGACAGCGAAATATCTCGTCATCAGATCTAGTTTCCTGTCGACTTGTCTCAGTTTTGCGAAAAATGTGAGCGGGAGCGAGTGGGAACGATGCTGTGCAATTTTTCTGCGTTAAAATCAATTTAACGCGTAATTACGCACTATCCCCTCCTTTTCGGGCATGATGGATGACTCATCCTATATTCCAGGTAGTACCGTGTCCTTGCAAGTATTGCTGCTTATACATTCGAGATGCCACAAGCGAGGTTGAGAAATTTTCTCGATCAGCAGTTGGTCTCAATCGCACATTCGGACTCCTGGAATAGACCCTTAACTGAAAAGTATCGGCAGCAAACAGAAGGGGTGACGCCTTCCCGGAGAGTCCTTAGCCTACTACAAACAAAGTGACCTTCGCGACAACTTAACGCTCTGGCCTGGATTTTTCACCTGGCGTAATGCTAGGTTTGGGAGACGATATTACGGTTGCAAGGACTTTTTAAATGTGACTTTCAACTGCTCAAAAATATTAACTGCGCCCACCCTGCAACGCGAACGCTCAACCGTCCCCATGCCATCGTGACTATATTTTGTGCTGACTGTATATGATTGTACTTATACTCTTAGCCGTACATCAATAGGGTTACCTGGGGCTCCGCCCGTAACCCACAAATTACACGCATACATTCACTGCCCTTTTTAAGGCGTTTTCTGAGAACTCTCATGCATATAATTGGGATGTTCACTTAACTTGTGTTGTGATGGCCTACCGGGTTCACATGCATTCTTTAATAGGCGATACCTGTTCTGTGTGTCGACCGGTCGCCGCTCTCACCTACTCACCGACGCCAACCTTCTCATGCAACCAATGAACACCAGAAATTGCGTGAGCGAGCTCCGTGAATTATTACAAACAAAATAACATTTAACACACCTAGAGTAACTACAGCTTACATCAAACAAAAAGAGTATTTTGGCCGACATGGTGGCTCGACCATTGTTGCCCTCCGTGTGCTCCTCCTCCTCCTCCTGGGCCCGATGTCGAGACACTATGAGCACTATAAACAATCTGACGCGCTTGGAGCTATCACAATGCGCTGAAAGCAGTGGCTTGGACCTCGCAGTCCGCACAGGGTTGTGTGTTTGTGCGGAATGGCCGGCTAGTGGTCTAAGGATCAGGCTGCAATGGCTCCTTCTTAATGTGAAGACATAAAGTTAACAATCGGGAGAGGGCACCCAAGTGTCCGTTGCCTAGAAATAATACCTGATGTACCTATTTGAGTAGGTTATGGCCCTACATATTTGTTGTTTCATTCGACCTCAGTTTTATCTGATCTGTAGTGAACATGTTGCCTCACTTAGATTACCACGGTCTCCAACAGTTGAGATGCAAACGCTGCAGACCGAGCCATGGTTAATCAACCTTCACCTAGGCTTACACGACTGAAGGGTGATAGCAGTAGTGTGTTTGCGGCTAAATCTACCCTTGCATACCTTAGGAGAGTTGAGAAACGATCGCTGTAGACCGACCATAGGTTTGCCATCTTTCACGTATGCTTGCTTAGGTCACGAGTGGCGAAATTAGTTCGTTTGCGACTTACTTTAGAACAACATAGCTTAGGAAAGTTGGGTAATGTTCGCTTTAGACAAATCCTATGTTTACCAACCTTAACATTAGCTTCCAGAGCTGAAGAGCGGGCGCAGTATTCGATATGCGGCTTAATCTGTGGTAGCATACGTTCATACACTGACGATGCGATCGTTGAGAATCGGCCCTTTGGCTTATACCTTATGTTTATTTCTTCCTTAGGTGAGGAATGACCGCAGTTGTAGGTATGCGGCTCAATCTATGGCACCATACCCTTTGGAAAGTTGCAAAACAATCGCCGTAGACCCACCCTACGTCAAACAACCTTAATATAAGCTTCCACTTCTGACAAGCGACCGCAGTAGTCCCTATGCGGATTATTCTATAGTAGCTTACCTACGGACAATTGCAATACGTTCGCCGTTGACAGGGCACTTAGATTATAAATTTTTACCATTACTTCCAGAAGTCAGGAGCTGCCACAGTCGCCAGCGTGCGGCTCAGTCAATGGCCGCATAGCTTAGAACAGTTAAGATAAGATCGCTGCTTTGGCCGACAGTATTCTTTTGGGTGCCCTCTCTCTATTGTTACCGACATAAACACACATACGACAGTTCAACCGTCGTCTCCGACGAT
The DNA here is from genome assembly GCA_902702965.1 of Spirometra erinaceieuropaei. NCBI lineage: Eukaryota > Metazoa > Platyhelminthes > Cestoda > Diphyllobothriidea > Diphyllobothriidae > Spirometra > Spirometra erinaceieuropaei. Next base: position 1,486,357 of record CACRXP010000016.1, read on the forward strand.
GTTGTGCTCCACAGCAAGGTGAGGACAGACACAATGACTTGTGGTAGGAGACTTACACGGCATCTACCGCATTCTCTCCCCTCCCCCACCTGAACCCCGTATCAAGACATAGTCAGGAACACCCGAAGCAGGAGATGACGTAGGTGGCTCGCACGGCCGGACTTGCACCCTGATGTACTTTCACACCCCTTGGTATACAACGAACACTTACTTCGGTTTTTAGCCAGCAACAACAGCAGGAGTGCCGATTGACCGTCTCAGCCAGCTCGGATTCCACAGGGTGGGAGTGCCATGGAAACCACATTAGGAAGGAGGCATTGCAGTCTGACTCTCAGACCACCAGTCTGCCACCCCACACAGACACACACATTAGGCCGACTGTGAGATCCAGGTTAGTTCGTCAGTTGGCAACCTTCCAAGCCACGCCGTTTAGCGCACCGTGATGGCTTTGAGCGCCTCAGATTGTTTATAGCGAGCGCAGTGTGCTGGGCCGCTGACCTAATTCTCTATTCCCATTCCCAGATCCCAGGCACTGTCCGAGCCGGATGACAGGACCAGGTAGCTCGTCTGCGCGCGCCACGTGCGCGACCCGGTTCCACAAGCGTACATTGCAGGATTCCACCCATAAGGGGATGGAAAGCTCGGATCTCGCATGCAGCAGGGGAGCATGTGTTTGGTGGAGGAAGTTGTGGAGATGTGGACGTGCGCGCGAAGATTTACTGCAGCTTTTCATGAATGCTCATGCGACCGAGTAGGTCTATGAGGTGGCTGAATGTGGGGGGGGGGGGAGGGGGCAATGAGAGCAGATGAGGTTAGTGCGTCTGGTGCATGTTGAAGCTATAGACACTGGTAGAGGGCGCTCACCGATCGTTTTTACGGAACTAACTCGTTCTGTTGTGCCTTACGGACTCTATTTCTCTCTCGAGCCCAACCAGCAGCCGCACAGCGGAGCATGATATAGGCAGAATGCTATTACCGACAAAGACAGTGGAGACTGGAATGGCCATTCTGGCTTATTAGCCGTCGTCAGCCAGTCATACCTAATCCCGAAGTGTGGAACACCCGAGGCTCGAACTCGCGACATGTTAGTTAGAAGTTCACGCCTCTAACCAATGGGCCACGAGTCCGTTGCCCTGTCGGTTTCGATCGGGAATATACAATTGTAGGGGACGCTCACGGACAGCTCTGGTTCGCTAGTCTCCGTGTGATGCAAGTGACTGTTATGACCCGGAATGAAGACAGGACAGAAAGAGAGCCGGTTCGGAGGACAAGAACTTTATTGCCAACTCGCAATCCTGAGGGGTTACAACTCGCCAGAGAGATGCTTTATTTATGTTGGCCCCTGTGCGTCCTGGAACGTTCCGCCCAACAGCGTGCCAGCCCTTGAGAGCGTTCTAGAACGTTCCTGCCCAGGGCCAGCTGGCCGCTGATTGACGACCGCGTGCGCAATAGTCCCCCCGCGGAAACATCTGGAATGTTCGACCAGTCATTGATTGGACCGCAAGCGTGGGTAAAGCCACCACACGTACTCAGTACTGTAGTGCACGCCGATCGGCCGTCTAACTTCACGCGATTCTCACGCCACCGGCTTGGTCCCCTGTGCAGCGCATTAGACCGTGGCTCCACGCCGCTTGCATCCCCCATAACAGCGACAGACCAGGCCAATTCGAGGGGTGAATGTACGTTGACAGCGTGGTAGAATAGGTCAGGATTTGAAAAGTTTGTTTTGCTGCTGATGAAAGTGGTGCTACTGTGGTTTGTGGTGGTCGCGGTGGGGGATGAGGAAGTGACTAGGTTGGGTGTGGTGGATATTCAAGACGTGCTAGATGTATCGGTATTCCAGTTCATCCCGCTGTCATGAATACGCACGTGATCGAACAGGCCCATGTGGTGGGTGACTGTGTGTGGGGAGTGGGGCAGTGAAGGCGGATGCGGTGGGTGTATGTTGGTGCTCCAGGCGCTGGTTCGCCAGTTTCTGTGCGATAGATTCTTAGGTGGTCGGCCAAACCGACGTAAAGGGCGAATCAGGTTACAATGAGAACAGTTTGATACTCAGTCCACATCGTTGGAGGTAGGACGACGATGTTAAATGTGTAGGTAGTTGTCTGGGTGTCGGACGCGTTTCAGTCGTTGGCGGTGGTGGTGAAGGTAGTTGTGTTAGTCGTCTCCGCGGTAACAGTGGCAGACTTGGTGGGGGTGATAATGGTCGACAACAGCGCGGTACGGAGAGTCGAAGCAACGCTGTTGAGGGTGGTCACCGCCGTGGTCGACATGGACGTTGGAGCAGGCGCGTTCGTCGGGCGATTGGCATATTGAGTCCGAAGATGACCGGTGAGGCTGATCCGACCGCGGAATGTTCGTTGGTAGCGCGAGCATTTTCGATAGGATTTAGAGGCGATAGTGCGAATCGAAGACGCCTGAGGTTTGCGAACAACCCTTTTGGCTTCGGCGACGGCGATCCGGTTCTTTTCGTGAGTGGTCGCGTCGCTCTTCACTTGTTTCCTCCAGCCTGCTATGGTCGGGGTCCTCCCAGGTTTCCCGGTTGATCTGAAGTCGTTTCAGTGAGCGCTTCTTAGTGTCCTTGCGGCGTAATTTTTGCCCTCCCGGTCCGCGAGCACCCATGACGACATCTCCAATGACAAGTCCTTTTGGTAGGCGAGCATCCTTCAATCTCACCATGTGATCGCTCCGTCGCAATTGTTATTGACTGAACATGGCGCAGATATTGCGGATTCCGGCGGGTTCCAGGACTTCCGCGTCAGGGATTCCGTCTTGCCATCTCAACCTCAGTGTCCTGCGGAAGCAGCTGTGGCGGAAATGGTTAAGATTCCTGGCATAAATGAAGTAGGCGGCCCAGGTTTCCGCTCCGCCCAGAAGTGTCACCACGATGACGGACTTGTACATCTTCAATCCTGTAATCAATTTGTTTACTAAGTACCCACTGGTGGTACCATTATAAAAAGTAAAGGTCACTAAGTGTATTTAAGGGGAATGGGCTCACGTCTTTGAACTCCATATTTGTACATGAAAATCGAGAAAATAAGCAAAAGTGTGAAACAATTACAGCATTAAGTGAAAGCAGACATAGATTCAAATAGGTCACTGATTATATGGCTACGAAGTCACAGAGTTGGCTAGTTGCTGCGGCACGACCGTCAAGCCAACATCTAAATGCGTTCACAGATTGAGACATAACAATCGTCACGGGCAGATTATTACACGGTTCCACGACACGGTTTGAGAAAAAATACTTTCTCACATCCAACTTAACATGGGGCACGGGAAGTTTGAGGGGATGTCCCGGAGGTAATTTATAAAGGCGGCGGAATCATCATGCTGGCATAAGACCGATATCCGGGAGTGAGAGTGCTAATCCGAGGAACATGAGAGCTAAAGTTACTGCGAAATAAATAGCAAAGGCCAGCTTCGAGTCTTCCTAGCCATAAAACCTTGATTTTTCCTTCCGGAAATGAATCTACGAATGTAGTAATTAATAATAATTTTTTTCATTAAAGACCCCTCGGGATCCGCTCGAAGCAAGTAAAAAATAAATTCACATGCCAATTTTAGACGAGGAAGGCAGAATCTTTACAAAATGAAATCCATTGTTTCTGAATTAGAAGTCCATTGAGAAAAATGACTAGCGAGGGGTGAAAAAACCTCATACAAAAATTCAAAAAGGATTGGATAAATTTTGCAGGAGAAAGAAACCCCCAATAAAAAAATAATAACAGAAAAATGCGGGCAGGACTGGACTGTATGTGGAGGTATATAACGGATTATAATCCGACATCGTCAGGGCAGCAATAAATGTCAGCCTTGAGGGGTACGTATGCGGGTCAGACAGGACTGGCCTGCATGTAGTAGAGTGTACGGGATTCAGAACTGACATCGTCTGGGACGGATTGATACGCCGGATGAAACTATTCGCGTCCAAGAGGCCAGACGAGAGGAACCCAGACGCGATCGGCCACAGCACGCTTCGAGCTCAGCCGAGCGGTGGGGAAGGGAGGTACGACCGAACTACTAGTAGACAGCGAATACTGAGGGTTCCGCCGTGAGCGTCGACAGACCGCATGAGGTCGGAATGCGGGAGATGACATCAAAAACCGCGAAAATTGTCACTATGGCGGAGGAGTGATGGCATTGGATTTAGAAACCAATTGAAAATAGGGGTTTCTAATGACATGATTAAGAGTTACCACGTAATCTACCATTAAATCCCAGGAGGACCCTTCTCGAAGTCAAGAATCTGAGTGTTCGGGAATGAGACCGTTAACAGTGCCTTTATGCTTTCCGGTGTAAGATGTTTGCGTAATTTCGACTTGAATACCAGTAACTTAGGCGATAATTTAATTTCAGGCGGAAGATTATTCCAAAGGAAGGCATATTTGGAAGCAAAGAAGAGGGAGCGCTTAGATGTAGTACAAAGAGGCGGCGGAATCACCATGCAGGAGTTGCGCGTGAAATAAGACCGATCTCTCGGAGTGAGAGTGTCAATGAGCGGAAGACTGGAGCTAGAGTTGATGCGAAAAAGGAAGCAAAGGCCAGCTTCGAGTCTTCTAACCCATAAAAACTTAATATTCGCCAGCTGACATCTCTGAGTATAAGAAATGCCGGATGAAGCTTGAGAGAACAGTTTCCGGGTGAAAACCCTCTGAACATTTTCGATTTTATTACGGTCGCAGGCGTTCATTAAACCGAAGAAAGGACAGCAATATTCGAGGACTGGAAGAACAAACATTTGATAAAGTCTTAGCTTCATTTCCGGAAGGAAAAAATTATGCGATATGAATCCATATATCTGTGCGGCTTTGGCAGAGATTCTATCTGCATGAGGTGATAAAGCAAGCTTATTTGCATAACTTAGACCTAGGTCCTTTATGGTGAGGCATTCTGAGAGTGGGTTATTCTGAAAAATTATGGGACCAGGAAGTTTGGTAGGACCAAAAGACATGAAACTACTCTTGGATGATGAAAACTCCATCTGCCATGTTGAACCCCATCTGCTTAAGCGTGGTAAATCGACATTAATTTTTTCAACACAAACGTTTACGGTGTCCTTAGAGTATGAGTAAACACACTTGAGGTAATCCGCATAAATAAATTTTGCGAATTTCCGAGTTCAGTCGAAATATCATTGATGTACAGAAGGGAGAGTGGCGGACCCAGAACCGTGCCTCGAAGTACGCCACTCGTGATCGAGTGGGGTGTCGAGTTGCTATTACCGACCATGACTTTCTGATATCGGTTGGACAGATAGGACCTGATGAAGTCGAGTAGAGGCGGCCGGATGCCGAGAGCTTCCAATTTTACTAAAAGACGTCTATGGGGCACCTTGTCAAAGGCTTTGCTAAGATCAAAGTAAATAACTACCACTGACTGCCGCTCATTACGAAGAGAAGTGATTAGATTAAGAAAAGCCAAGTGGCATGTTTCGCAGGATCGTTCAGGTATAAATCCATGCTGACTAGATCTCAGAAGCCGATTAGCTAGACAGAAGTCAAGAATTTCATTGAAAATAATCCTTTCAAGAAGTTTTGCTAGAGACGGCGTTTTGTGCACGCCCCGATAGTTATTAACATCGGACCGAGATCCTGACTTGAAGACGGGAATGATAATTGACCTTTCCACGAAAGGAAAGAATCCTTTTGAAATATAAACAGATAATAAATGACTAGACAATGTGCGAAGGTCGGACGCTTGTTTAATAATCGAATTGGGAATCCCGTCCGTTCCTGAGCAGTGTGAGTATTTCAAACGGCTTATGTGTTTCTTAATGAGATCCGAGGAGATATCAATTGTACTAAGTGTCCTATCTGAAAGTGATCGAAAGGAAGGGACCGGATCGGACTCGGTAGCAAGGTGTTTTGCAAAGAAAGCACTAAACAACTCCGCCTTGTCAGCGTCATCGGTGAGGAAGATTTTGTTTTCATTTAGCATGGGTGGACGTTCCTGACCACGCTTAGAGGAGGACCGATGACGGAAGATGTTAGCGACGGATTTTCCAGGGTTCGAACCACTGAGAGCAATTGATTCTCTTTGCCTGTCGCGCGCTTGGCGCATCCTTGAGGCCATCTCAAAAATCTCTGTTATTCTAAGACCAACTGATAAGGAACTAGTGGATGAGTCACGCAGTTGTCGCCTCAACTTTTTTAGTCTGTTCTGAAGAAAATGAGGAACAAGAGAATCTGAAGAATTAGGCTTGAGATATCTACGCGGCACAAACTCTAGAATGTCTTTGGAAACATTGGACATGACATCACGAAGAATGGTTACATCGCTACAAGTGAGGAAGCCACACCAATCCAAGGATCTCATATAGTTGTTTATAAAGTCGTTATCTACGCAGTCGTAGTTCATGAAAGTCTGAACGGCGCTTGTCTTTTTTGAAAAGGCAAGCGGTAGGCAACAATGAATTAATACGTGGTCACTGTCAAAGAGGTCCTTTTTTGAAGCAACAGAAAGAGGAGCAATGTCATTGGTAAAGATTAGATCTAAAATATGCTTATCTCTTGATGGAGAGCGCACCAGTTGAGACCAATTAGAAAAATGGACAATATCTTGGAAGGACGGGAATCTAGGTGGGCAGATATTGGAAACCCAGTCTCTTTCAGTAAGTTTAAGTTGCCGAATGATTATTTTGACATCAAAAGCAGCTTCCGAAAGTAATTTGAAGATTTCACAGAGTTATGAATCATCACTGGCTAAAGAATTTGGGGGATTGTAGATACAGCCAATAATTGCCTTTCTTTGCTGCGAGAGAATAACAGATGCAAAGCAGAAGTTTCCCGTGAATGAGGAAGCATCCAAGTAATAGGGAGAGTGCTTTAGGTATGATTTAAGATAAAGAAGACAACCACCCCCACGCCTAGTCGTGCGGTCTTGGCGGTAAAAATCGGAGTCATCTATGAGAAGGGCAGAGTCAGGAATTAGAGAATGAGTCCAAGATTCTGTTACACATATAATATCAGGCGTCATTTCCAGAGCAATGGCTCTGCTTTGGGCCATCTTGTTTATAACAGACCTGGCAGTCAATAATATAATATCGAATGTGTTTCGAACGGCAATGCTATTTTCGACGGTATTTAAAAAACATTTGGAGGTGGATATGTAAGCTGTGAATTAAGGACACCTGGAGAATAAGTACCAGTTAATCTAGAGTTATTGACGTACGGGGAGTCAGCAAGAGGAGGCTGAGTATGAGACCTAAAGGATGTGGGGATATAGTTTTCAAACATTGGAATGCTAGGAGAGTTAGAACATGGATAGACTTGTTGGTAGTTAAATTGTTGAAGAAGGGGAGGAGGTGGGAGTCTTGAAGGCAGGCAGAGGCTAGTGAGTGAGGGTAGGCAGCTATAAGAATAAAAGGGTGGAAACCAGGTCTAGGTTGGAAGTCAAAGGATGTAGGTTGACGAATCTGAGCGCAATTGGTTTTAAGCGGTGGGAAGCCTGAACTAGTTTGGGGCATAAATGACTTAGGACAAATCATGTATTAATTATTTGTTGGATATATAGCAGGGCTTTGTCAAGTAACCGGTACGCAGGACAGAGAATTATTCGGGGATATATTTGGAGTTGCGGGGTTTGTAGACGTGCTGGGCTGAACAGACTTGTTAGATCTAAGAGAAGGCGTCGTACCCCTAAATGGAACTGAACTACCTATTTTTTGGTTCGGAGTCTGATTCAATTTCCGAGTCTCACCGTTCTGAAGCCTAACCACGGGCGACTTAACTGTAGAGCTTGCAGTGTAGCGGCCGAGTAGGGAGGGACTCTGGGGAAATCGGGGAGGCCTGAGGTTGAATATGATGGCTTGTGGTCTTTCGTATGTGTAGCCAAGGAAAACTCCTCTAGAAGTTGATTAACTCCATCATACACATTAGCACATGAAAGAGGTGGAGTAGACGTAATAGCGACAGATGAAGTGGATATAAAAGTTTATTGGCAAAAGGTTGACGGAACGATAGAAAAATAATTTTATCGCGATCTATTATAAGGGTAAAAATAGTGGGTACAGGTTAGTAAACAACTATGAGAATACAACTTAATCCTATGAATCGATAAAACGTGAAATACGGAAAAAGGTTGGTTAGTTGTGAAATAAACGAGACGGAAAACGAATCGGCAGTCCAGGAATACGAAAACGATAAGAAAAAGGGGACTTAGCGGAGGGCGCGTCGACAGGCGTCGACACGAATTCACGTGACCCAAACTCTGAAAGGGAGGGCGGGATGTAAAAAGGTCCGCTTAAAACAATCGGTCGTTACAGCGGCACCCAGTTGGACAGGAGAATTTATCGGTCTAGCTGATGTAGACGGATTTTCATGTGCTCCAGCGGGGCAATCCGGAGGATACTAAACGCCAAATGGGGCTACTGCTGCTGCTGCTAGTTTAGGGGCAGGCAAATGCGCCAAGTGGCTTGAGTGAGATGGATATGTAGGAGTAAGGGGAAGAAGGGAGTCAGATGTCGCAGGAGTAGGCAGGCTGAATCCTCACGACCACTCGTATTATAACCGAGTTGGTGAGCATTAGACTGAAAGGCAGTGGGTTTGAGTGAGAAGAGATATCCGACTCTACGCTCCATAGGAGTAAGATCATGACAAAGGGAAAATTTTGCACTTTATAGGTACGCAGTGACACGACCTGGATGGGCAAATATTGTGTCAACTTCTATAGATGAAAATAATTTGACGAAGATGGGTGGATTTTTGCTACGGGAGGACAAGCGTTTAGCGTCTGCTATTTTGTAGCTGACACCACATGAATACTGGAAATTTGCCGCAACATCAATTGGCTGAGCAGATTGAAGAACATTTTTTAACAGAAACTCGTAAGAACGCTTTTGTCTATCACTGGATTCACTGGCGATCAGGTGAACAAGTGAGTCGAGACGCCTACATTCTTCAGAGGGAATATCCGAGATGTTCCCGTCGAATAAATTTCCAAGAATTGACAGTAAAGTGCCAAAATTTAGCATAAAGTCATTGTACTTGTCAAGTGCAGACAGGTTAAGCTGCCGACCAATTACAACAGGTGACGACTGACTAGTAATACCATCTGACGTAGATTTAGGTAAGCCTTCTAACTGAGCTTTAGTTTGGTCATGCTTAGTTACAGGGACAGAGAGCTTACGCCGACTAGTGACTTTTACTCTCATCTTGTCTCGAGGCAGCTTGTGATTAAGAAAGCTTCTGGCAGACAAGTTGGCTGAATTTCAACTAGGGGCTAACGATGTAAAAATAAATTACAACAGTTAGAGAGAAATCGAATGCACAAAATGAGAATTGCGGAGTGCGACTGGTGGTCAACAGGCATAGACTAGCTGAACTCAAAGGACATGGCAACAGGCTGTTCTGAATGAAATGGCCTTTATTTAAGGAAACTTAACCAAAAAACAGGAGTTAAAATCTTTAGGTCTCACAGAAAAACCACTTAAAATAAAATTTTACACTTATCTTCAAATTTGAATTTTCCTTTCCCTTAGTGCTGCTGCCATTTCTTTGGTTCACTAAACGCATGTGAACGTCAGTCAGTCAGTCAGTGTATTTGAGGGAAATAGGCTTACGCCTTTGAACTCCCTATTTGTACATAAAAAATCGATAAACAAGCAAAAATGTGAAGAAATTACAGCATTAAGTGAATGCATACATTGAGTCATATATATCACTAGTCACATGGCTAAAAAGTCACATAGTCCGCTTGTTGCTGCAGCATATATCTGTCAAGGCGACATTTAAATGTCTCCACAGATTGAGACATAACAACCGTCTCGGGCAGGTCATTCCACGGTTCCACGACACGGTTGGAGAAGAAATATTTTCTCACATTCAGTCTACCCTGTGGCACACGTAGCTTGAAGGGATGTCCCCGGAGGTGAGTTGTAGTGGCGAGTTGGAAAAAGTCATTGCGCCGAAGGGCACAATCCAAGCCGCGCACGATACGGAAAGTTTGTATCATGTCTCCGCGCAACTGCCTATAACTCAGAGGATAGAGATTAAGGTTAGTTAAGCGGATCTCGTATGGCAGTGCACTTTGACCTCTTACTAATTTTGTGGCTCGCCTCTGCACCCATTCGAGCAGATCGTAATCCTGGTGCGTCCACGGTCTCCAGGCCTGAATTGCACATTCGAGATGGGGCCTTATAAACGTGCCGAAGACTTTGGTGAAGCAGTCTTCATCGAAAACTACGAATGCCCGCTTGATGGCATATAGCATTGACGTTGCGGCCTTGGCCGCCTTACAGCATTGTGTAGAAGGCTTTAGGCTGTCTGCAGCCCAAACTCCGAGATCTTTCTGAGTTTCTGCTTCTTGGAGTGGCATTCCGTTCAGATGGTATTGCCGCGTACTAGGACTCTGATTTCCGAGGCGCATAATGGTGCATTTGTTCAAATTGAAGGACAAGAGCCATCTGTGGGACCACTCGTCCAACCGACAAAGATTTTCTTGGAATTTGGTCTCATCGGCAGCATTCTGGATGACTTTCCAGATTTTTATGTCATCCGCAAACATGGCACAATCACAGTCCAACCCATCTACGCAATCATTGATGAACAAGAGAAAGAGAGTTGGTCCGAGCACCGAGCCTTGTGGGACCCCACTCTCTATGAATGTGCACCTTGATTGCTGTTGTTCTACGCAGACAATTTGGGAGCGGCCGACAAGGAAATTTTCGATCCATTTGAGAAGTTTGCCACCGATGCCCATAATTCTCAACTTGTGTAGGAGACGCTGGTGCGGAACACTGTCAAACGCCTTCCGAAAATCAATATAGGCAACATGCACGGTGTGTTTTGCGTCCAGTGCTCGTGTCCAACTTTGCATTGTGTATAGTAAGTTCGTAACACATGATCTTCCCCTACGGAAACCATATTGTGTATTGGACAAGAGGTTGTGGGTTTCCAAGTAAGCCATCAACTCCTTTTTGATGGTTTTCTCCATCACTTTGCAGCAGATTGATGTCAGACTGACGGGTCTGTAGTTTGTCGCCTGAGCACGACTACCGCTTTTGTAAAGGGGTATAATGTGGGCCGTCTTCCAGTCTGTGGGAAGAATTCCAGCATCAAACGATTTTTGGCACAGAAAGGATAGTGGCTTGGCCAGCTGTTGGGCAAGCTCAAAGAGCAGCTTTGCTGGAATCTCGTCCGGACCGGGAGATTTACATTGCTTCAAGCTTTTCAGTTCTTCCAAAATCGCTTCTTCGTGAAACACAATATTTTCGATAGTGGAATCTCTTATGTTTCCGGAGAAGAGAACATCCCAGTCTATTTGTGATGCCTCAGCTCTCATTTGGCGAAAGTCCCCTTTCCATATATTTGGCCTCGTATTGTCTTTTGTACACGGTTCAGAATACAGCAAGTACTATGGGAGTACAGCAAGTACTCCCATAAAAGCACTGCATGATCACTTCGACCGAGCGGGGATAGGTAGTACACCTCGTCTATACTGTCAGGATCTTTGATAAAAACGAGGTCCAGACAACTGGCCTGTCGCCCTCCACGAGCTCTAGTTGGAAACAGGACATGGCGCGTGAGAAGAGTTTCTAGAGTTGTCTTTAGTAGATGGTAATCGAAGGTATTCATCGAGCATTTCGCATGCATATCGCTCCATTGAATGCATGGTGCATTAAAGTCCCCCATGATAACAACGTCTGGTGGACTGGCGATCTCTTTTATGCTTTTCAGTGGACAAGTATCTGGGTCGGGATCCGCCTGCGGGGGCCGGTAGATAGTTAAGACTTCGAGGGACTGAGATCCCCGCGCCTTTATAGTCAGCCAAATTGCCTCTGTGTCGTTAGAAATCTTGTCGGTCCGCTCACACACTGCTAAGTTGCTCTTGACATACATGGCAACTCCTCCACCCCGGCGGCCTCTCCTGTCTCTCCTAAACAAATGGTATCCTGTTAATGCTACCTCGCAATCACCAACGTCTTCTGACAGCCACGTTTCTGTTATTGCTATAGCATCGAGAATGTTCAGTGAGGTTAACTTGAAAACTTCTCTCTCAAGCTGCCTCCACTATTTCTTATGCTGCAAGATGTCAGTAGGTAAGCATTGTGTGATGTGAGCCGACACATCTGTGCGGCTTTGGCAGAGATCCTATCTGCATGAGGTAATAAAACAAGCTTATTTGTATACATTAAACCTACGTCCTTTGTGGTGAAGCATTCTGAGAGTGAGTTATTGTGAACAATTATGGGACCCGGAAGTTTGGCAGGACCAAAAGACATGAAACTGCAATTGGACGAAATGGACGTAGGTGTGGGAGAATCGCGATGTTCATGTGGGACGACATTAACTACGTCAGGGATGGGTCCTCACCAAAAGAGAATACGGACTGCGAAATCATTGGTTTTGATGTAAGTGTACCAAACCAACCGGACCTTCATATTCCGCAGGTACAAAGACCCTAGGGCAGCGGAAGGATACGGACGATACACTCATCACCGACTTAAAGCAGATCAACCGTAGAGAAAACGCGAAAATACTGGGAGATTTAAACTCTCCAGACATCGGTTGGAAATCGATGAAATGCATGCGTTCAGAGAATTCATTCAAACAGAAACTACTTCAATTGGTCACTGAAAAATTCCTTACTTAATATGTTACAATGTACCCTCGATTCCGTAGTGCGCAGCAATGAAGCCGTTTGGATCTTATTATCAGGCATGGAAACTGTGTCCTTGTATTGACTTCTAACATCCCTCCGGATCGAAGTGAGCATTGTGTCCTTGTTTGCGTGTAAAGTCGTTCTTCTGTATCTGCAATTCACACCTTATAGCAGAGAACTATATGGACAAGGGATTATTCCAAAAAAAGAACTGCTGACAGAGGTAGAATGGAATCCTACGCATGTATGTGACCCAAACGCCGCCTGGGTCTTCTTTAAGAAAATGATTCGGTACTTGATAGGAAATAGTTGTCCGTTTAAAAGGAGATCGTTCGTCTCCCGACCACAGTGGGTGGCATCGGAAATGAAATGAAGCCCTAAAAAAAAGAGACTGTGGAGGAGGTACACCACATGTCACATGCTGCAAACTCTCCAATGGCTAACTTTCGTTTACAGGACGTGCGCGTTTAAGCAGAATAAAAATAAAATTTTGGAGATTCTTGATTCCTAGGTGAATTACATGCTTTAGGTTCTGACTGAAATTCTTACAATAACCGTTGCCTTCAATCCTCTTCTCTCGAGGAAGCCCAAACTTTCACAACGCAATAATGCTTGTTGGTCGTGCTAGAAGGGCCTTAGCTATTTTCTCGCTGAAAATAGCCAAATTTGCCACTGTACCTATTCATCCATCGAAAAAACTTGTTATTAAAGCCTATTCGCCTATTGTGATATCTTGCTTACCTTCACACGAGGCTGGCGAGCATTGCGCATTCCTATCGGACGATTCTGGATTCGTTTTGGAAAATGTGTCTGTGTTTTCCCAGCCGTCAACCTCCAATCCGACTAAGTTGGCGCAGATTCGATTGCCGGCTCAACGTGGTTTGCCTCCAATTATTTTTTGAATTTTTAGATGTTGACATTTTCCAGAATTCGTCCGCCGCGTCTAGTTTTGCTGACTACGAAGGTTCGAAAGCCAATATTGAGTCACTTGGTCCCCTAACCCTGAAGAAACTAAAAGTTCCTAATTTTCCAATTTTCATCATACTAGTTCTCAAATTTAAGGATTAAATGTGCGGCTGATGTGCAATGCGATGGTTACATCCATGGGAACGTGTCTATCGAGACGCCCGGCGTACGCATGCTTTTGTTTTTAAATCCAAGTTTTTACATAAATTATTAACATCATTGTCCACTTTTCTGCGGACGCCCAAGGCCGCCGGTCACCATTTGTAGGCTTCATGTTAGTCCTACATTCTATGGTTGTCATTAGTTATTCAGAACTTCCTGAATCTTTTTCTAATGAACTCTTTAGTCCATTCGCGTCAGCAACATAGTCGGGGAAGACTGTGAACTTACTTTCGGTGGTCCAAGCTGCCATGTTCAGTCAGCCTATTGCGAAAATATGACTCTGAAAGCTCTTCCTCCCGCTGGCACGCCAGACTTCCACGAGCAAAATCCGCTAAATATTCACTTTGGGACGCTGCGAGGCCGCGCAGACATTGAAGTTGAAGAGGCTGCAAACACTAACATCGGTGGGTTTTACATCGCACTGTGTGTTGCTTCACCCTTTTCACTATTTAAAATCCGCCTTGCGGTGACGTGTTAGAGAGGAGATGCAGGCCAGTCTGATGAATCGCATAATTTAATGGTCGGAACTGTCGCTCGACCTTCGATTCCTTGAGCATTCTCATGGATCCTGCGTTAATGGTCCATTGTCATAACTTCAACCTCAATCCTTGTTTAATTTTCAAATGACAATCCTTTGTGTGGGCCTCAAAATTCACTTACGATTATTGTTCCTAGTTGTTCTGTTGGTTATTGTAATAGTCCGTTTTTGCAATTTTCCCAAATTTTCATGTAAACTGCAATTCCCTCTTTTGTAGGAAGCTTTGAAGGAGCTTTGCGTATCAGGCAACGATTAGGAAATGTTGCCATCCACCTTGCTGGGGAGTGTCCTTTGATAGAAATTGATGTCGCGGAAGGAGATGTCTTGTTAAGTCTTCCAGTCAGTTCAGACGGTCTGCCACAGATCAGTGGTTGTTTTGATTTGACTGCACCCAAAATCGAGTTAGACAAAAACAGTCTACCTGCTGACAGTCTCGATAGCTGGGATGTCACCGAGTTGCCGGGACTACAGGGTTTCTATGGTAAGCATCCAATTTTAAATCCCCACACTCGCAAACCCCTCATCCGCCGCACCATTGAAACTTAGTATGATGTAGCTTTTTAACACTTTTCTGATGGTTTGATCCTCATTTCTTCGTTTCTCCTTGTTAAGGAACCTTTGGGAAGCCGGATCCTGACGCGCAGCCTATGTGGATGGTTCGCACACTCCGTGGTCTGATCCGTATCAGCGGCTCCTCCTGGGCCGATGCAATGCTAAGGAACCTTAATTCACAGAAGAAAACTTGAGTTTGTATTTCTTGCCAATTGTGATCGCAAATTTCTCCTTACCCAGCACCAATGTTCTTCACTTTGTATTACCATTTTCATTAACTCATTCTGATTATTTTGTATGGATCACACACCAGCAGTTCTGGCTTTTTGTTACTTACTTTTTTTCACAACTATTTTTCTGCATGCTGGTTTTTCACCGGCGATGCTTTCGATCAGTACTCAAGTAGGGCATCGTATCAGTGCCGGCCCATTTTCTTAGTGGTAATGTGAGGTTTGTTTAGCCCTACGGGTGTCTCTCGAGCCCATTTACGGAAATTCCTATTACACTAGCCCATTTCAGTGCTCCATGAATTGCATGCAATCAAGTATTTCCTGAACCCTTTGAATAGCACGCACCAAATACCTTAAGTCGGGCTGTGGCCGTGTAAGTAGTAAATGACGTTTTCAGGACGGAAGTGCTTTTTTGCTCCGAATAAGAACTTCATGGGGCACTGGGTTTCCTACAAAACGCGCTTTCTAAGGACTATTAATTTTATATGAGAATCGGGGCGAAGCTTGCATAAGCCAGAATGCCCGGTACTGGGGATGGTCGATTTCCCTGCCCTAGGCCACTTGGCGGTAACCTATTGGGAAGGGGGCCTGTGATGGTTGGACTGTGTTCTGCATCTTTCATGTGTGCATTTATCTAGAAAAACCTTATCTCAAGGCTATTTCAATGTTGGGTTATGTCAAGGGAGGAGGTCGACTTAATCCCATGCTGGATTGTGCGTAGTCGTCTCGTTAGTCAGGGAAGAAAGGAGCGTGAATCGGGTACCTTGAATAAATTAGGAACAGAAGGCTCAAGTCATGTGTGAGGCCCAGCATGACAGTTCAACCGTCCTTGCCGACGATGTCCACCGTGCTCCCCACAGCAGGGCGGGATCAGGGACGGTGACCTGCGCGGTGAGTTACTTCAGAGTGGTGGTAGACTCGCGCCGAGCGTGGTCCTATAAGCTCTGCGGTTTTAACAGGTGGCAAAACTGTCTGGTATGCAGCATCACGCTCAACCAACACGTTGACGTCCACATCTCAGCATAACAACTGGGACCAAAGTACTCCCACTGGGCTTGAATTCCCGTCGTGGCGTCCGGAGGGTCTTTCGGTTTCAGCTAGAGCTTTTTAAACTCCCCAATTTTCTTCGTATATGTGGCGCATTATCATCCGTCTAGATCTTGCCCTAACATCTTGTCGATTTGACGAACGGTTTGCAATATAGTTCTTACCTGAATTGGTGATGCATTGGGTGTGAACTTATGCTGGTTATTATAACCGACGACTTTCGGAAGATGGTGGATTCGGTGTGCATCAGGCTTCGCACCAGTGATTTATGTGTCGAGGCTTCAAGCAACGACCTCTGGTTGTATATCTGACCCTGCTAGGATGGTCCTCGTGAGGAACGCCGTCGGCAGTTTTGTCAAGTAGATAGTAATGACGACGTCGTCCGGGTCGACCATAATCGCAAGGTTTTGCTGGGCTTGGGAAGTCTCTGCAGGCCTACGGTGGCATCCCAGCTTGGCATTAGGGGCCCGATTCATTGCAGTCACGGGCGAGAGCTTGCGCTGCGGCAGCGTGATCACTGGGTTTACGGATACGTTTAGTTGGCCGTTCCACAGTAAGATACGGGTGGTCCTCGCCAGACGCATCGTCCCTCCTTGCTGCCAGACTCCTATTGTGGCTTCATGCAGGTTTGCTCTGCATGCTAATTACACCCCAATGACAGCCCTTGACCGGATGACTAAACAATTTTAGGGTATTCGGTGTGTGCTTTCCAACTTGTTAATTTCTCTATCGGTCCTTATTACACCTCATTTTCAAAATGTCCTACAGAAAGGGTGGCATGTAGCCCCCTGGGTCACGCACGTAAAGTCGGGTCGTCATCCCATAAATTAGAGCATGTGGCGCTACCTACATCTACACCTGAGAAGGGGTGGGAAGTGCGCTTTGGGCAGATGGGAAGCACGCCGTCGACACGTCGACCATGACTTACGAACATTAGACGTGGGGCCACAAATCTACGCGGAACAATCCAGGTCACATTGCTCCGTCGAAGGGACTGCTCACTCTGTTAACCAGCCACCGGAGAAGGGCGCTCTCGTCTTCCGTGAACTGTCTTGGTACAAGGTGCACGCCATAGACACACAGAGTAAAGAGAGCCGGATTAAGTACACAGTAAACTTCTCTGGAGCAGTGAGTGCTAGTCGACGGAATCATCAAAAATAGCGATCTGGGAGTCGCTTTGCCCTCAGTGGGAAGTCCGAGATCGGGGGGGGGGGGTAAATCTGTCAACATCATCAGCGTCTACGGCCCACCAACGGCAAATCATGACAATGTAATGAACAAGTTCTATGAAGATCTCTGTACTTTCTTTGCGACTGTAGCGAAAGTTGCCAAGTTAATTGTCCTTGATGAATTCAATGGCTGCTCAGGCACAAAGTTGCCTGGAAAGTAGTGGATAGAACGTTAGATCGTCATGTATTCGGCAGCTGCAATGGAGACGATGTCACGTTGGTGCTGGCATCATTAAAACCAAAACCGGAAGGAAGGTAACGTGGATGCGCCCTCATTCGCATCGCTGACACTCGCTAGATCATGCACTCATCGGGTGGTTATATCACCAGGTGCCCGTGACAACGGTGAAGAGCGGTGTCAGAGGGCGTTCCAGCGTGGGATATTTGCGGTAACCAATGTACTAGCCCCAACCCCCTCACTCTCATGTCCGTCGCCACAATTTTTGCCAACCGTGGGGAGCGGTCCGGAATGAGCACCGAACAGGTGGAAAGTTATCCGAGGGCTGATGCGAGCAGGCAGGAAGTGCGTGTCGGCGATAACCTGGGGATACGTGCCCATGGCAGGGATCGGTGGAACTCGCCTGGCATCTCTGGATAACTTGCCCAACCTGAAGAACAGCAGTTCAAGTGAAATCAGGATCGAGGACTACATGGTCAGTCAGGCCTGCAGCACTCTACCGGCGAATAGCTGCGGCATCCTTAACACGAAACTGAGGACTTTGCAGACTTGTCGTCCCGACTACGCCCGATTACGTGGTTGAGAAACATTCTGCAAAAACCACACAGAAAGCCAGAACTATTTTCATCCCAGTTGCCGCGGAAATATTATGAAAATGGGAGAAAGGTTCCCGGATACTAAGGTCCTAGAAAGGACGTGTATGACCGGCAGGTATGCAAATCTGAAACATGTGGAACTGCGACGGTGCGATCATCTCGTGAGGACGCTTGACGAGCGCTCGTTTAGGCGATTATTCCACGGTAGGTCCGATGTGGATGTTCACAGTAAGGGAGGACGAAAGCAACGACAACTGCATCTGTAACTCGACCAAGGGACCTAGGAAGGCCTCTCATAGAATCAGGTTTGGCCTGCAGCCGTAAAAGTGGACCAGCAATCCTCGAGACGAACTAAACTGAGAAAGCTAAGGCGAGACGACAATGCGCAAGACTGGATTTTTAACTAGCACGTAAAACGTAGATTAGCATCGTTGAACAGTTGGGTCCGCCGAAATGTCAACGTGACCAAATCATACTCCACACTATATAAGACAATCACTTCCACTGCCGGTATCATCACAAAAGGCACCCTCACCGGTTGCCAGTGTTAAGAGAACGATTGAAGTATCCTGAACTCATCTTCCCACTCATTCCCTGAGCTAAGTACTGGTCTTCGGGATTCAGTACCGCCCACTCGCTAGCAGCATCGCGTAAGCAGCCACCCTCAAAACCTAGCCAAGTGTAGCTCGCTAAAACGCTGATATAGTTCTCCGGTTCTTAGTACTTGGTCTTCGTTGTCGGAGGACCCCTTAAGTTCATAGATTCAAATTTCCTGTCATGGAATGAAACCGCCCTGGATGCTACTAAGACCGGTTTAGTAATCCATGATTACCGTAAAGCCGGATGAATAGCCGATGCAGCCGAAATCTCAGTCCACAGTGCGTATCAACTACTGATTGCCGCGAGATTCGCAGAGCCCCAAGTGGATTTATTCCATGTCGAATCCTAACCCAAAAAGCTGGCTGAGACAAAAACGAACGCCTGGTTAGTCGAAGAACAGATTAGGAAGGACACCAGGCCGAAATGGATGGCGGTTCTGGTTTCATAAAAACTACACATGGCCCTCTGTTAAAGTCTACTGTTAGAATTACTGCGGCTGACATTCAAAGGACAAAGCTGAACCTTCCAAGCTGCCATAACTGTGGTAACATGACCACCACCGCCAGCAGCGTAAGCAAAAACAGAATAAAAACGGGACAAAGTCGCCGAACAGAGAAAGCAAAGGATCAAAATCATCTTAATAATAAATAAATTTACAAGGGTCTGTACACAGTGCGGTCTGACTCAGCCGAAGATTTTGCCTTCCGCGACTACGTCAGCTCGTGCCTGTTTCTTTCTGTTGGCTCGCAGCTGACGCTTGACTCGTAAACGGAACCGTTCCTGCTGCCTCTTCTTCTCCTCGCGCCGGAGTCGTTCGCGCACCTCGTGCTTGTCGATTAGAGTGTCCGCCGGGGACTTCACGGGGTGGCTCATCTGAGTGAGTTAACAAAAAGTCATCAACACCTACTAGTGACTGAACGGACGCAAGGGCTCTCCGTTGGTGAACATTGTCAAACTGATATAAATCAGTCTTATACCGAAAAACTGAGACGTTATGCCAATTGTTGGGACACGATTCCTGCACTAATGTCTACCGCCCACCTTCGGAAACTAGAAAGTGCACTTATGTGTAGGCCAGTCGGAGTCGGTTACCCTAATCGTTCTGAGGTCCTTTTTGGAGCAACTTTGGATAATGAATGAGTGCGTGAATAAATACTCGCCAGGTGCCTTGGTGATAACAAACGTCGGCTCAAGTAAGTGGTTATGACCCAGTTGACACGCCTCATCTGTGAACAATCTGCGTTTTAGGCATGTTGGAAGACACACGCAAGTCTGCTTAGTTATAAACGAATTAACGTGCCGACAATGGACCTCGCCACTTGTGACGGTTGAACTTCAGTTTCTACCCCTAGATTGTTATCATTATCATTGTTATTGATGAATGAAAGCGGATACGCCCGAAACAGTCTGTCTTAATCAGTCCGCCTCTCTGCTAGCATCATTCTGCCACCAAAACTGTTAACGACTGGGGGCCGCATCTGCCACATTCAATTCGCTGTGCTGACACGGCAATAGCTTAAGTGCGATGACCATAAATTGCGTCAGCGTTTGGTTAAATGCTGGCGTTTGCCAGTAATTTCTCCCGCGCAGCCTGTTTATCTTGTGACTGAATCAACTTGTGCCACTTCTCACTGTCGCCAACACTTGCACACGTCGGCCAGTTTGGGTGTCGTCGTAATATATAGGCCTTCCCGAATTCGACCCGCCTTGGGCAGGTGACAGCTCAGGACTTGTTAGTCCGGGGAGGTCGACGTGCCGATTAGTCGATTTAACGTACGTGGAATCATTCAGTTAACTAAGTGCCTCGACTATGGGTTTCTGTGCGTAATGAACCTTTGAAAGTGGGCAGAGACCTAACTTCTCAAAATGCCTCCCGTCTAACTCCTATGACTTTTCCCGCCAAACCGCTAAGACCACCCCAAGTGCGTTAACTCCTTTTCTTGCTCCTGCGGAGTAAGTTATATTAGCCGCACGAGTAGGCGCCTATCCAAAGGAATACGGAAACATCTCCCGACATGGTTATGAAAAGGCGAAGTTAGAAGCATAAACACGACCATCCTTGTACACATTGTTGATTTCGGGCATCGTGGGGAGCCCAACGCAGCCTTCCGTGCGATTCACATTGTACCACTGAACTACCGTAAGTCATTGGGTCAACGCCTGCTAATAAGAGCCAATCTTGTGAGCACAGAAGAATCTGGTAAGAGTACCACGCCTAACATGACCAGAAGACGGTTAAATGCATGCACTCTTCTGCGCCCTCTACCCCCGTCCCCTTAACCCCCAATGCCTCTTATTCCAACCTCCTCCCCCTGTTCTCACACTCACTTTTATGAAAAGACCAGCTGTAGTCGATTTTTCTACTTCTCACGGGTTTCACTTGTACCCTTTCACACATGGATGCACTGGCCCAATGAGAGTTTGTCTAAAGTACATGTATGCTCGCTAACTGGTCTTCTGGAGCTTTTCGATTTACTGAATAAGACAAAATTCCATGTTACCTTGGACGATGTTATTGTTCCTCTGCTTTCAACCTCCTCATCTGCCGAATTGTCAACTTCTTCCTCAGAATCCAGACTGTGGAATTCGTCAGAACTGTCTTCGGAGTTTTCACCCTCCTCGTCTTCTTGTGCCCCATCACCCTCATCTTCCGTCCCCGTCTCGTCAGAATCAGTTTCGTCGCTAGATCCACTGTCGTCCTCGTTCTCTTGGTGAAGGGCCAGTGAGGCGACGTTGCCCACCAGGACGTCCGAATCGTCCGTGCCATTCTGGCCGCGTGTTTTAGTCTTGGACGTGTTTTGGTAGCCTGGAGCCCGCAGCTGAACGTCTAGAGAGCCCGTTCGACTAAAAAGGACGAAAATAGTCGCAAATTACGTCTTGTCAGAGCAGAGTGCGGTCGACAGCCGGCTTCTCGCGATCTAATGGCAGGCGCATGAAATTTAACGTCAAAAAAATGTGTGTGGTAATGCACATACTATCAGCAAGGTGAATAATAAATGTACCCTCACGACAGTATCTCCTGGACAATCAACCACTTGAAAGCGTAGAGGTTCAAAAAGATCTTGGCAAAAATACGAGTTCCGGGAAGCAGTTGGGAGGCAAGAGACGAGGTCATTCAAACAAAGACGTTAATAGAGTGGGAGCGAATGTTCCAGGTGTAGGTGCATGTTTAAGGAAGATGGGGATGGAGGAGGGGGGGAACAAGAAGAAGGATAAGAGGTAGAGGGAGAAAAAGGAGATTAAGAAAATGAAGAAGAGAGAGAAGGGGAAGATCGCCCAAGCACCAGAAATACTTTTTTACTTTTCCAAGTTTTCCAAGCCGTGCAGGACTCCATCGTCAGCGGTAATAGCACCAACAGAAACAGCGGTAGTTGCAGGCGGTGTGTGCTAAACGAAGATGGAGGGATGGAGGTTGCTGCTAAGGGCTCTGTTTGTCGACGCCAAATCGAGTCATCGATTAACTGAGTTTTCATTCGAGGCCCAGGCTTCGATCCACCCGTTTCACTTCCGGCGTGAGTGATCATCTTGATGGCTGTGGTGTTGAACTCGTGACTCCTTACGAAGGTTTAGGCAGACATTCGTGATTATTCGTCACCTCATCGCACAGCCAACTTATGCTCGTGTATGCGAGATGCCCGAAAGCGCTCAGTCTGACTTTTGTAATTACGAAGACAGCTAAAGAGCGATCCACACGAATCGCTACGCCCGACAGCTGCTTGGAGTTTACTCGAACCCTGATGTTAAATATCCTGCAGAGCGTGGTTGCTTGGGGCCGGTGGGTAATTCCAACACCCAGTTCGCAGCAATGTGTTCGGTCGCCTCTGAGGCGTCTTTATGTATGATAGGGCATGCGATATCATTGGTGGTTTCACCGGTGCTCTCTGGAGACGAACATGTGGACATCGGATTATAAACGACATTCTGCATAAATTGGTAGCGAAGATATCGAACCCCACGTGTTTTTTCTTCCGAGATTCCGCAGTGAGTCTGGAGTCGTGTGAAGAGTGATCTCACTCAGCTCCGTTTGCAAGGCGCAAGAAGGCTGCTGTGAAAGTGGGAACCTGTGTAGTGTTTGGGGTCTTACGTACTATAAACCATAGTCTCAATTTCATCGTTGGGACTTTGCCTAACGACCAATAGATCCCAAAGATCCACGGATATTCTGCAGCCTATTATATCTGGCGGCAATAAACGCGCTATCAGCGCAACGATACCAGAAGATCAGCTACTGCAGGACCAGTTCTGCCAGGTAACCGGAGACTGGGAAGCAGTCTTGAGTGCCCTTGGTCTGCTTAAAGCTGAAGTAAGGTTTTTCAGCAAAACACAGCCGCATGGCGCGAGAAATACTGCATGAAATTCAGCGTTAAAAATACGTGGCAACGCACATAATATCAGCATGGCGAATAATAACTGCACCCTCAGGACAGTTTTTTCTGGAAAGTCAACCACTTGAAAACATAGATGTGCAAAAAGATCTTGGCGTATTCATGTAAGAGGACTCAAGCGTCACCACAGAGTGTTTTAAAGTCACAGATCGGTCAATGTCAGTCCTGAGCGCGATACGAAGAGCGTTTATTAAGTTGTTGTCGTTAGCAGGACCTATGGCGCATTTGTGCGGCCGCACCTGGAATATGCGATGCAGGCTTGACGGCCGTGGCTTCGGAAGGGTATGTGTATGGCGAAGTGCTACAAAGGCTGCTCATGAAATCAAAAATTTCACGTACGAGCAGTGCCTGACGACCTCGAATCTCCGTCCCCTCCACTGCAGGCAGGACAGAAGTGACCTCATAGCAACATTTCTGTTTCTAAGATGACTTGATCTGGATGTCGGCCGAGAAAATCCTTATGAAATGGTACCAAAGAACTGTGCACACAAATCGACGTTCCTTCTTTTTCCCGCAGAGGTCATTCACCTATGGAATTCTTTGTCGACGTATGTTATTAATTCCACCACCATGAGTGCGTTCTAGGGGCATCTGGATAATCACCTGTCAAAAGGCGGCCCGAACTCCCCAGGCCCGATCTAGCGGATTACTGAAATGACCATAGACCTACTACTAACATGAATTCAACAGATCCTTCTGTGTACACTAACCTTAACCCTGACGAATGTTTTCAGTGCGAACGCAGTGAACGATTATTTTCGCCGTTATTTCGCAAACGCCACACCCTTCTCGCATTTATGTTCCACCACTGGAGTTATGCATTCTGCACCCTAAAACGATATGCAAAATTTCTGCAATTTAACTATTTTCATTCACACCTGTACCGTTTAAATGGAGTTTTCAGGGCTTCTGCAATTTGCTCCAAATATACTGGCTGATAGACGTGCTGCCAAAAAGGCACTGTTGGAGTGAACATCCTAAAAACAGATGGATAGATGGAGCATCCAACTCCCAAAAAAGTCCCCACCACATACGGAGGCTCTTAACTTCTATATTTCGTTGGCGTGAGAATACGCAATCAGGGCTTGAGGGGAATGGGGCATCAAGTTAAGAATTAGCTTTTTAAAGAAACCTTATTCATGCCGGTCTAAAAAACTAAATTATTGAGGATGAGTGACCATAAATCCCAAATACTATTGATGCTTTTATGAGGGGAGGCTGGGCAGGATAGGGAACTTACGGCACTGCAGCTAAGGACTTTGGAGGGATTGATTCAGGCTCGATGTCCAGGTACCGGCTGAAAAAGCTAAGGATTCCGTTCAGATCCCGTTCATAAATTCTAAAAAGAGGTTAACAAAGGTTCCGTTCAAAACTTTAATAAAGCAGTAGGGTTCGTGTAATGGGGGTGAAAGCATGCAGACGGCACGACTGCTGGTCTGCAGTTCTTCTAACAATTTCGACATGAATTCGCAAACTATTTACTTTTTATCTAACGCTGTAACCCCGCCTAAGTAATTGCTTCTGCTTAATTCTATGGTTCATGGATTTCGGTGCCTAAAGCACTTATTCGTTTTTGCATATTAGACCCTGGAGTCAATGGCATCGTGAACCAGCGCGGTCAGTGTCTTTCCAGTCTCCGACACTGTCAGCGCCGGCGTCATCTCCTGGCTTGGCTTCGCTTCACCTCTTGGTTACAGAGCAGGGAAGGGCCTCTGTTCAGATCGTCAGTCGGTGAAAGACACCGGAGAAGGCTGAAGGCCATGGAGTTCCGATTTCGAGACACCGTTCTTCGGCCGATGAATTCTTTGAAACCACCGACCATCAGTTTGGCCACTGCAGCGTTCGAATAGACAGGGGGGCGAAAACTAGATGGTTAAGCACGGACTATAGTTCCTCGGTGGAGCTTCAAGGTAGGTCGACTTCAAACTAGGATAAGTGTCCGTTCACCGATCTGGTCGTAAGATGTGACATGCGTGGTCCGTTCTTAGCGCAGCCAAGAAGACGTGGGTCAGTGGCTCAAATGGTAGAAAAACCAGCTCGGATGTTGGACAAACAACTGGTTCCAATTCAAGTCTCGAGTTTCCAGGCCTGGGATTGTAGTTCGGCTGAATGATAATGAGAGTAATTAGTCTCTCTGGCTTTTTCCTAGAAAGGCTTCTATAGATTGAGTTTTTCGGCATGCTCAAGGTCTCGGAAAATGCCCTCGTGGTGACGGAATGAAGTGACTCAAGCTGCATCTGTCATCTAATAAGACCGCTGCCTCATGTTATGCCAGCACTGACGATGAATTGGAACTCTCCTCATTGTATGCTAGAACTTTAGCTCGTGAAAGTCATCGAGGGGTCCGAATCAAATTCAGAATTCTCATGGGCAAAAAAGGTGGCGTCGGGAACATCGTTGACAGATTTTTCTCGCCTAGGCCGCATGCTGTTGCGAATAGGCAGAGACGGGCAGTCACCGTTGTCAAACAAGATGTCGCTGTCTTGGGACTCATTAAGGGGTGAATATTTGACTGGGAGGCCCCCCCACCAGGACCCATACCCCTTCCACAGCGAGAGGAAATTCCAGTGATCCTTCTTCGGTAGTTGAATTACTTCCCGCTCGGGCAATATGGTTTTGAAGATCGAGAACAATTTGCGCGTCCATATCGAGTAAGAAGTACGGCAGGTATTAAAACGAAAAATCGAAAAAAAAATCGAAATCTGAAATATGACCGGTTGCCCATAAGACATGACGTGAACAGACTTCTAGCCTTTTTGGCCCAAATGATCAGTGAAGCGGCGAATATAAATTAAAGCAAAAAGGGCAAATTTGGTCTAAAAGACAGCTCACCCCTGAGCAGTTCGATGATCCCGACTGATCATTTGGGGGAAGTCGATGAGAATGAGCTTAACCATCTCCAGATCAATCTGCTCGTCTGTCCCCTCTTCTTCGGGCCCAAAGCTGTCGAGTGTCCTGTCCGAATGAGAAATACCGCTAACCAGAAGATTGAACTCATTAAAGTCCCCGTGCACGAGGCCAGCACGAGTGATGCGGTTGAGGATATCTACGGCTTGTTTGTAGAGGAGGCTGGCCACGGCGCCGTCGCTGGCTCGTAGAATGGACGGTAGGACGCGGCAGAGGGGAATGGCATTGTCGAGGAGGGACATTACTACGGCATTTCGATTGCAGGCCAGTGGACGAGGAACAGGCAACCCACTATCGTAAAGAACCTGCATCATGCCGTATTCACGCGAGGCGGCCAGACGGTCGAGGTAGAGCCACGAGCAAGTGTTTCTGTGCTGGTGATACTCGCGCTTCTCTCTCACCTTCCTAAAGGAGGTTCGACCGAGACGATGGAACTTGATAACGACGTAGTCTCCCTTGGCGGGTAATCCCTCCGGGGTACAAGCAGGGTCCCCATTTTCGTCCGGCCGACCGGCGCGATCACCTGCGACGGCCAGGTAGACGTCAGACTCCTTTCCAGCTCCAATCATGGAGCCGAGATCGATCAGCTGTCCAGACTTGATGAGAGCGTGGAGGGCGAGGTAGTCATAACCTAGATTTGTCAACCGATAGCCGGAATAGGCTGAAAATAGAGAAAAAATACGCAAGGCTATCTGGCGGGCAACTCAGGGCTTCTTTTTTGCATTAACAGACACAATAATCAGGCCTACTGTTGTGGCCATTTCACTGTGCAGCTTAACAAATAAGATCATGGTCATCATCGTTGCGGAGAACTCACCTCTCCGAGCGTCAGTTTCGTAGGCCAATAGACCGTGCGGCACGAGTTCGTCCCTGAGTAACTTGAGAAAGCTGGAGCCACGTCGAGCGCAACGAGAGATTTTGTGCACAAGATCGGCCGGAACAAATTCGTGGTTTTTCATGCCCATTTCTACCTAAAAGCAAGAAGGTGACTATCCAGCGCAATGTTAAGACCTACTGCCATAAGTACGCGCCAGGCTTCATTTGTCATATAGCGAAAGTAGTCGATCTTTATGGCCTTCGGCATCTTGTAGATCCTTTCAATAAAATCTAAAAGAATAAAATCAAAAAGGTTACAAAATGACGAAGACTGTTCAGAACCGCCAGGGGCAGAGCGTTGCAAAAACGAAATCCTGGAGGGCAAGAAGGTGCAAAATAAATAAAGACGTGTATATATTGTAACAGATAAATTACGGCAAAAGGGAAGAGTTACAGTAATCGAAAAGCAGTTACGTTGAATTTTTAAAACTGCTACTGAACCAGCATAAATTTTGTTCCATCTTAAAAGGACTGCGCTACCTATAAGAGTACAAAATTGGACAAAGGGTTAATTTTTCAAGTGTACACTGGGTGGAACAGGTTTCAGGCGCATATAGTGAATAGTTGGGGAGGGTGGAAATCCTGTTAAAGTAGTCAGCCAGAAACATACGCCATAAGAGGGACACGTCACTCGGTTGACGAGTAAAGTATCTGCCTTACTGGGGACTATTCAACCTACTACTCGTATTAACGTGGGCGGACTTCATCTATTCGGCTGTAGTTTCTATATTAAAGCTAAGTAACGCGTCGCAAGTCTAAAGCAGAGTGGCATGAGCCGTTGTCAGTGTGTTCTAGACAGCCATGGGGGACTTGAAAAAAAACAAATGGAGCTCGACCTGTGAACAAGGATCTTGGTCCGAAATGTGCAGGTTGCAAGCGGTCTTGTTTGATAAATGGTAACATTTGTATTATTAAAATATCTGCCTTTAGTTTCGGTCTTCCAAAGATTAGCAGTTGGTCGAATATTCGACTAACGGCTCCCTAGGTTACTGCCAATGCAAGGCCTACGACTGACTAACCGTTGGTATTTCATTTTACCCGTGCGAAGAAACTTCGGCGATTGAAACAGATTTTAGCAGTTCCTCCATCGCGTAAGCGCTGCAGAACATTCATTGGCGAAACTCTTGATTTATTTGCTTTGTCTCCCCTGATAGCATCATGCTCACCCAGGGCTAGCCCATACACTAAGCCAGTTTTGAGATTGACATCTCAGCAGTCCCTGCAGGAGCAACTCTCCTAGCAGTCATTTAATGTGATTCGCACAAGCTGTGCCCAGCCAGCTAAACGGATCCCTGGTCATACGCCAAGCTTCAAATTACGGCCGCTAGTGCGGGGCTAGACAAAGGCAAGTACAATAATTTCAGGGCCTCACGCAACTCCAAATCTTATGCATTACAAATCATTTTGATGCATAATCGACCTATTACTTACTGGTCCACTGGCCGGAGCCACTCAATTCCAACATCAGCCTAGAACCTCACTGTAAGACGTCAACAAATTTGGGAATCTCCTGCACAGACCAACAAAGCGAAAGTTAAGTAGTTAGCAAGCAAACAGCATAGGCGCAAGATTTTTTAGAATGACACTTGGTTCAGTTGAACGAAAGCGACCCATCAGTGAGAGCGGCTGTGGCACTCAAAACTGCCCTGATAACATTTTCCTGTCATGTTGCCGACTACAGCGGCAACAAAGTTTTTTACGATTGCGCGCCGGTGCGAAGAGCCTCCATCTCACACATACACACAGGCGCGCGCACCGTTTCAAGGGCAGAATCGCTGACATCACGAGTCAAGTAGCCTGCAAAATGCCTAGGACTACAAACTGGATAAATGCTTCTGATGGGAGGACTATCAGTTCGGTGGGCGCGCACACGCATCGAGGCGGCTTGCCTTCTGGAGTGGGGCTGTCGTCTGAGCGAGTGAGTGTCCACTGCTACCCAGCTTTGGATCGCACCTGAAGGGGCTGAAAAGAAACCCCAGCTACGCTATCACGATACTGCAGTTCAAAACTCATTTATGGGAATTCGCAGATGTTTAGGTCTCGGACAAGTAGAATAAGGTCATTTATGCTTATAAATGAAGTTGTGGAGGACATTAAGTAGCGACAAACCCACAAAAAGCACCGGCGTGTAGTGGGCAGCAAGTTATCCGCGCCGCCTTAAATTAAGTGTAGTAAATTGACATGTATATCGAGTATCAGATAAGCTCAGATTTGCTAAAGGTCTATAATTCTTTGTGGCATAATTGAGAGTATTTCCCAGACTGATGAGTGATATGGTGCTTTTCTGCAAAACTCCGCGAAATTCGTAATCTCAATTTGATTGCGTGGACTCTTCCTGCCGGGATTTGACAAAAAGGTTTAAATGTTTGATCGTTATTGTAGCACAGAATTTTTGCGTCATTACGTCATAGTTTGCGTCAAATTTGCACAATCTTCCTCAGGAATGTGGAGTTTCCATCCGATAAAAAAAATGTTCTCAGTTTATTGGCCGCTCCTTCCACCTAACCTAGAACTAAAAGCCCACTCTTATTTGCTTGCAAGTATTATTTCCTCTGGAACAACCGTTAAATCCGTATCGGACCTTCCAACAACCTATCAGACTTTTCTAGGAAAGTATTGCGCCTTTATTAGAGCTCATGATCGATTAACTTTCTACAGTGGAGGACTATGGCTCCAGAATTACCCGAGAGATTAAATCTTATTGTCCTATATTAACATTCGACCGAAAAAACAAGTACCCATTCGCAGTGCCTAAGGATGATAATGGCGTAGAAGTCGTCGAAAACCGCGGGAAACCTGAGTATCCGTGGCAGTTCTTCGCCACGGTATTCGCTGGGGAAACGGGGTTCCAGAATCACAATATTAGTAATGCTACTATAAACACCGGTCCCATGCCTAAATATACACTCTTCCCGGTATCTATCGTGGAAGGCGGGCTACGGAATCCCAAACATGCGGAGTCGTCAGGCATAGACAATGTACCAGTCAAATTCTTGAGAGAATTGACAAGCGAACTCTGCAAACCACTAGCGCACATCTTCCATTTGTCATTCGAGTTAGGGGACTGCAATCCGAATGAATGACAGTAAGTATCTACCCGACATACAAGATTGGACTCGGATTAATGTTAATAATTGTCGGCCCATCAGTCTCACCTGCAATTACTGTAAAATAATGGAAATCATACCATGAAAATAACAACCAGGTTCCTGGAGAAAAGCTATCGCGGCAGACTTGGCCGAGAGTGAGACCCTGGCTACTACGACCCTCAGGCCCAGTCCCAAAAGGAAACAGAAGGCGGACGCCAGTGGGGAGGATAATATATTCCGTACAGTACAAATGGAAAAGAAGTTGGACAGAGTTGACTGCCGGGCAAGGGAACGTCCGGCGCCGGTAAACGGCGTGCCAAGTGTTTCCACAGTGTCTTAAGCCAGGACACTTCTGACTCGGCCTTGGATCTGATTAGCCAGGTGAAGAGCCGAGTGGGCGAATGCCAAACAGCCCGAATGCGCGCGTGCAGACACCCGCTAGAGGCCCAGCGTCGACAAAGACACTCGGAGGAGGGCCGGTACAGAATTACTTACTCTCAGGGCTCCAGCACGGCTTTAGGCGGAAGCGTTCACGTCTTTCCTGTCTAGTGTCCTCAACTGAGCAGTGGGATAACTCGCTGGACAAAGATGGTAGGGTCGGCGTCATCTACACGGATTTCAAGAAGGTGTAGCAGCCTTCTCGCTGTCCCCTCGTTCTATTGTATACGCTCTACGGCTGCGCACGCTAACCGTCGATCTGTCCTGCTTCAATCCCGTCCACAACACATTCCTGGTCGATCATTTGCCACTACTCTCGCGTGTTGTCGAAGCCAATCAACGCGACCTCTTGCGCTTATTTGCTACAAGTACACATACGGGACGCCACCCTTGCGGACGTGACTTTTAACAGACAGTACAGAAGCAAAAACAATACACAGCACCTTTTTTGTGGTAACGACACACAGAAGGCACCGCAAGTGACGCTCTCCAGAACGGACGCTTATCCCTGTCACAAGCATACAGCCAGCTGACGGCGACCTGCCCTGTGCACAAAATGAACCTGTCCTCACAACTTCCTAACTTCTGTTACTAGTCGGAGTAAAATTATTGTATTTGGTTTATCTTACTGAAGGCCACATACAGGCCAGTCCTGACCGACCCGCCTACGTACCATTTTATGAAATCCGTTACACAATGCCATATAAAGCTGACATTTATTTCGGACATGTTGATGTCCGACTATATTCCTTTCCTTACCGCCACATGCAGGCCAGTCCTCCATGCATTTTTCTGATGCTATTTTTTTGACGGTTTTTTTTCTCCTGTTAAATTAATACAGTCATTTTTAAATTTTGCTATGGAGTTTTTTTCACCCCTCGTTTTTCATTTTGCTTAACGGACTTCTAATCTCTGAAATTATGTATTGCACTTTGTACAGATTTTGCCTACCTCGTCTAAAATTCGCATGTAAATTTATTTTTACTTGCTTTGATGGGACCCCGACGGGTCTTCAATAAAAATAATTGAATTGAATTGAACTGATCTTACATCCTTGACCACTAAAAAGGCGTTCGACAGCCTCCCACACAAATGCCTAAACCATACACTGTCTGAAATTGGATTTATTGGAAAGCTGCTGACATGGATCGCAGGTTTTCTTACAGGAAGATTGCAAACCGTGTGTGTTTTTTCCTCCGAGTAAAATCCTACTCCCGTTCTAAGTGACGTCTTTCAGGGTTCAATCCTACGGCCGTTGTTCTTCCTACTTTATATCAACGACTATGCCGACGGCCGGAGAGTCAGCGCCGTCATGTCTCCTGGTGACGCTAAACAGTCGACAGACATCAGATCCGGGGCAGACAGTCACGCGCTTCAAAAGAGTCTCAACCGACTAAACAGCTGGTCAGCTCTTTGGCTCCTATATTTACTCTCGGCAACTGTGTGGTCCTGTGACACCGCACCAGAAGGACCGGTGAGGAGGATGATCCCTCTCGACGTCTCCTTGATATGTTACCCCATTCAAATAGGCCAGTATGTCAGTATATTTTAAGCGTGACAGGCAATGCTTTTGAAATCCCTATTAAAAACGGCTCATCAGCCAATAATTGTTTGCACTTGTTCTACCTCCACTCTTGTGAATGGGATATATATTCGCTACTTTCCAATCAGTGGGGAGAATGCCTCGCTCAAAGGACGACTGAAAAATATGCAAAAGCGGTCTGGCGAGTCCGCAAGCCAACTCCTTCAGAACTAAGCCGCTATTTGGTCTGGACCTGGAGACTTAGATACCTTAAGGACTAGAAGTCCCTTTTTCACATCTTCTTCTATGAAGTCTATGTTTACCAGTATTTCGTCAGTTGTTCCAGTAGGTAATCGTGCCTCGTCAGTGTTCGTTTCATCACTGAAAACATATGCGAAAAACCGCCTAAGATGTTTGCTTAGCGTCATTTTCGATGATATCCTCATTGTTTTCTCCCTTCAACACTGAGGCCGTCTATTCGTTCTTTAACCCGCTGTTGATGTAACTGAACTGCTCATAATGAGATGGTTGTTGTGTTGTTGCAAACCTTCTCCATAGTTTGCTTTTCCGGTTTACTTCTTTCTTTATATCCCGCCTTATCCAGGCAGGACGGCTATTCTTTTTGACCCTCTTTGTCGGACAGTTTCGATGCATGATGTCGGTTAAAACTCCTTTGATAGTGTTCCAATCAAAATCTGGATGCTCGGTAAGGACATCCTTCCAGTCCACTTCCAATAATTCACTTCTCATGGCGGTAAAATCTCACCAGAAATTCAGCCGAGGCTCAGTCGTATTCATTTTTTGTCTGCATAGGCGGTATTCTCAAAACAGCATGACACGGTCACTCTTACCCAGCGGTGCTATGGACTTAATTTTGCCAGGACTTATTGGGTCTTTTGTAAAGACGAAGTCCAGACAATTTGCTCTTTGGTCCTCTGTGCTCCTGGTTGGAAACGTGACGTTTTTTTACCAGAAAGAGATTAGCCGTTAGTTTCAAGAGCCTGTTCTCAGTACCTCTTGGTTTTGTGTCACCTCTTCATTTAAGCCGCACATCCTCCCGTCAACCTCAGGAGTAAGATTAGGCGGTCTATATATGGTCAGGAGATTCAAATTAGGTGCACCACGCATCCTTGGTTTTAATCACTGTGCTTCCCAGTCGTTGGAGCAATCATTTTTGTGTTCTGACGCGATGATTCCTCTCTTGATGTAGATCGTTAGTCCCCCTCCTTTTTATGCCGTCTGTTTCGACGAAAAGGTTAATGTTCATCAAGTGCAATTTCGGCATCCAAGACTTCAGCATAGAACCAAGTCTCTGTGATAGCGATGACATCCGGATGTGGGTCTGATATCCCCACTTTCAGCTCATCTAGCTTCTGGAACAAGTTCTGAGCATTTGCATTAGGAAAGCGGAGCTTAGCCAGGACAGATTCCCGAACGATTTTTGGGTCGAAGTCGCTAGATATTTTGCGTGAGTTTTCGGGTACATCGTCCCCTTCCGAGTCTGCTGCTGTTTCATTGAAGTGGACGTCAATGTGTTGACCGTCATTGTCTTAGGTCGGTTTGGCAGACATGAGCGTTCTTTCCTCATAATCTGTTTGTCCACTATGCTCAATGTCATTGGTTATTTCCATAGGAATGATCTCTGAATATTTACGATTCCCCATTCAATATTCTTAGCTTCTTCTCGCCGGAATTGTATCTTCTGAGGAATTCGGCCTCGAGTCCTTTTCAGTGTCCCGTTTGGCCGGTTAGAAATCCCGCTGAAAAAAATTGTTGTGTGGGCATCTCAGAGTGCTGATTTCCTGCCCAGCAGCAATAAAGCTTTTTCCTCATTTTCGAGAACAATTTACACTTTGATGGTTCGACCCGCTCCTGGAACCCTTAATTGTTGAGGAACAGAAAGACTTCGGCGTACTTATAACCTGCCTGCTTATACCATTGTTGCAGTGTCTGTAGACAGCCAAGTTCGGAATATGGGCGTTATTTGTGCGGATTAATAAGCAGTTGTTCGGAAAAACCTACGGAGAATTCGTTCGGTCTCAATTAGAGTATGACGTCCGGGCCTGAGGTCCGTCGTACGAGAACGATCATCAACAGATGTAAAGTGTACAGTTGCGAGCTCCGAAGGTGGTAAAGAATTTTAGTCATCTCCCGTACCAGACCAAACTAACCGAATTACGTTTGTTTGGTTTCAATTACAGGCAACTGCGCGACTATCTCATTCAAACCTACCAGGCTGTGAGAGGCCATGAGCATGGCCTTGATTTTGACGACTTCTTTGAATAGGCTGGGATGGACCGTCTGCTTTTTCATCTCCTTAAGCTGTAGAAAAAATAAGTCCATGCAGAAGCCCGACGGGGTACTTCGCAGAAGGTCACTGGAGCATGGGATGGATTCCTGAATCAGTGCGTTTTTCAGAGACTGTTTACACACTTCAAAGCAAACTAGACACTCATTTACAGGAAAAATGCTGCACATATAATCGCAATTGCGTCAGTGACGACAATTGGCGCCTGGCTTACAATAGAGATGACTATGAAATTTCCAGAATTGCTGGCGTGACAATTAAATTTTTTGACATTTTTTAATATGAATAGGGAGCCCATGGGCGAAAGCTTTACTTGCTTAATAAGGTGACTAAAACTGACTTTCCTCATGCTTTACGAATGGCTTTGCCAGGACTTTAAGAAAAGAACATCGAGAGTTTAGAAGGCCGTCCTCGAAACATCTTGTCCGCTCACGATTTGAATTCTACTTTTGGCTTCGCTCATCGCGATCTCCAATCAGAAATCTGACTTTCGCAGTCTAGGCACCATGACCTCCACAAAACACAAGGTTCCTCCCGGACCCACCTTTTGATAACCATTCGGAGTTTCGTCACTCATGCCTAATAACCCACCTCAGTTTCGCCTACAGTCCACTCTCAACAGGATGTCGTTCTCGTCGCTACGGTGGTTTAGTTCTGCTACCCTCTCGGCCACATTCCATGCCTGTCGCAGCCCAGATTTCCGGTGAGCGCATAGAACGACGCTCCGGGCTCACTCGCTGCTCCGACTTTACAACATCCATAAGGAACAAAATCTTGACGTGAATTATCGCCGACATGTTTTCAGTTTTCATGAGTCCTCACCGATGCCTTCGCATGCCCACAATCATTCCCGTCAAATGATACAGAATAGGACTTAAAAATGTGTCTTTAAGACACCGCATGGTGTTTGTAAATTTATTATTGCAGTCATGATAATACACTGATTACTTTAATAACAACTACATTACTCATACCGTACAAAAGGTTTTCTTCTTCTTCAGCAGGGACCGTTGGTGACCAGTGGAATTTACCTCTACAGTTAGGTGCCGATGTCCTCTGGTCTCCATGGCTGAGGCTTTCACGTTTGCTGAAAAATGTCCCTCGATCCGCGCGGTCAGTTGATTTTGTGACTGATTTCCTGTATTCGTTTGATTTTAACTACAGAATAGCCGATGCAAAACGCTTGTCCTCCCGTAGCAAAAACCCGCCCGCCTTAGTTAAATTATTTTCATCAGTCGAGGTCGACGCAATCTTTGCCCATCGAGATCGTGTGTCTACGTACCTGGAAAATGAAAAAATTTTCTTTGTCATGGTGTCACCCTCATAGAGCGCAGAATCGAGTCCCTCTTCTCACGTAAACCCACAGCTTCTCGGTCAAATGCTCATCAACTCAGGTATAATGCAAGTGGCAGTGAGGATTCTGCTAATCCTACTCCTGCTACATCGGACTCCCTTTTTCCTACATCTCCCTCTCACACGGGCCACTTAACACATTCGCCTACCTATGAAATAACAGCAGCAGCAGCAGCAGCAGCAGCAGCAGCAGCAGCAGCAGCAGCAGCAGCAGCAGCAGCAGCAGCAGCAGCAGCAGCAGCAGCAGCAGCAGCAGCAGCAATAGTTGTCGTTCCAAATCCTCCTGATAGCCCGCCTAGGACGCATGAAAATCCGTCTACATTAGCTAGACCGATAACTTCCCCAGTCCAACAGGGTGCTGCAAGTTCTACAGTTAAGCCACACGTAGCATGGCGCCAGAACGGCGAGACTCCAAAACTGAATCACACTTGACTCAAAAGAAAGGTAGTACAATTCCATTTAGGGGTACGCCGCCTTCTCTTGGATCTACCAAGCCTTTACAGCCCAATGCGTCTACAAACCCCGCAGCTCCAATTATATCCCCGAATAATTCTCTGTCCTGCGTACCGGTTACTTACCAAAGCCCTACTATATATCCAGCAAATAATTCATACATGAATTGCCCTAAGTCATTCATGCCCCATTCTAGTTCAGGCTTCCCACCACTTAAGGCCAACTGCTCTCAAGTAAGTCAATCTAACTCTTTAGACTCCCAACCTAGACCTGGTTTCCCATTCTTTTGTTCTTATAGCTGCCTACCATTCCCCACCAGCCTCTACCTTCCTTCTAGTCTCTC
>CACRXP010000016.1:1523972-1538200 GCA_902702965.1 Spirometra erinaceieuropaei
TCCTCCCCTTCCTCCACTTGCTCCACAATTTAACTACCAACAAGCCCATTCTCGTTCCAACTCCCCTAGCATTCCAATGCTCAAAAACTATTTTCCCACAGCCTTTAGGTGTCCTGCTCAGCCTTCTCTTGCTGACTTCCCGTGCGTTAATAACTCTAGACTAACTGGAACTTTCTCTCCGAACATCATTAGCTTACAGCTTACATATCCGCCCAATTTTTTTCTCTCAATACTGTCGACAATATCATTGTTGTTCGAAACACTTTAGATATTATATTATCGAATGCCAGGTCTGTTATAAACAAGATGGCCCAAATCGGAGCCACCGCTCTCGAAATGATGCCTGATATTATATGTGTAACAGAATCTTGGACCCATTCCCTAATTTCTGACACTGCTCTTCTCATAGATGACTCCGATTTTTACCGTTATGACCGCACGACTCGGCGCGGGGGCGGCTTCTCCTTTATCTTAGATCCTACTTAAAGCAGTCTCCCTATTACCTTGATGTCTCCCCATTCACGGGAAACTTGTGCCTTGCATCTGTTATTCTCTCGCCGCAAAGAAAGGCAATTATTGGCTGTATCGACAATCCCGCAAACTCTTCAGTCAGTGATGATTCAAAACTCTGTGAAATCTTTAAATTAATTTCGGAAGCTGCTTTCGATGTTAAAATAATTACTGGGGATTTTAACCTTCCTGAAATAAACTTGGTTTCCCATATTTGTCCACCTAGATTCCAGCCCTTCCAAGATATTGTCCATTTTTCTAACTGGTCCCAGTTGGTGCGCTCTCCAACAAGTGATAATCACATTTTGGATCTAATCTTTACCAATGACATTGCTCCTCTTTTTGTTGCTTTCAAAAAGGACCTCTTTGACAGTAACCAAGTATTAATTCATTGTTGCTTACTGCTTGCCTTTTCAAAAAAGACTAGCACAGTTCAGACTTACCTAAGCTACGCTTGAGTAGATAACGACTTAATAAATAACTATATTAGATCTTTGGATTGGTGTGACTTCCTCTCCTGTAGCGATGCAACCATTCTTCGTGGCGTCATGTCCAATGTTTCCAAGGGCATCCTAGAGTATGTGCCGCTTAGATATCTTAAGTCTACTTCTTCACATTCCCTTGTTCCTTATTTTCTTTGCAACAACGGTCTTGAAAATCTCATAATTACAAACTTTTTAATAAACCGACAGATAACCTTCCTTAGGGTGCAAAATGTAGAAACAATGTAATTTCCTACCACACGAATAAAAGAAAGCATATTTTTGTGCATGTTTTCTATAAAATATATTTGCATTTATAAGACCATCGAAAACCAATGCGAAAAATGCATGCTAAATAAGTGGTCAATTTTTGCCAAATGGGGTTTCTGCTGGAGGTGAAAAAGAAGTGCATTTAAAAATGATTAAAGACAAGGTACATTTAGGTTTTAAAAAGTTTCCCAATTCCCGAATAATTTTAAGGTAGATCCGCCGTCGCATTAGCGTTTAGCGATTTCAGTCTTCAAGGCGCATGCTTTCTGCGTACGGAAAGTCATTTATTCCTCAGTGCCTTTAAGAAGATACCATTTAGAGTTCACGAAATTTTACAATGAGTACGGATTATGCTACACATTTCATGATGAGCATTGGTAAACGGACAGGTACGGTGTTGTATGAATGTACATAGCACGGTCTTAAAAATCGTATAATTAAAAACGTTTTTAAAACCTAAATATATCCTCTCTTCAAGGATAAAATGCAAGTCGACATGATTTGCCACCAAATGAGCGGAAGGGGAATATCTTTGTGTATGTTTTCTATGAAATATATTTGAATTTATTTGAACATCGAAAACCAATTCGAAAAAAGCATGCTACTTAAGTAGCCATTTTTTACCGAATGCGGTTTCTGTAGGAGATCCGAACGAAATGCATTCAAAGGCCGGCATTTTGGCGAGTCCGAAGTACTATAGGATTATGCCGCATGGTAGTCAGTATTACAGTCTAACTTAAGTAATCCTTCGAAATCTAAAACGCATTTCAGAATTTCGACCAACATTTCATGAGATCAGTCACTCACTGTATTTCGCCTACGGATGTTCGGTCGCTTAAACTTTTCCTAAGTTGAAGTCAAGGTCAACAGTGGAATGTTTTGTCATTTATTTCACTCTCATAAAAAGAGTTGCAATTATTTTACAAACAAAAGAACCAGCTTTTCTCCTTATATTGGAGCAATTCTCTCTGTATTTGTTTAATTTAAGGCTCGTTCTACGATCATAAATGCATAAAGGGTCGGCCATATAAACATTAAGATATTACAAAAGCTGTTACACTTCTGCCCGTTCCGTTTTTAAATTATGCATTAGTGGAAGCCAGGTCATACAAAAAACATCTTATTATTACGCCTAAAATTTAACATAGCCACTTGGTGCAGGGTCTTTCGCTGTGAGTATATTGAGGGCACAAAAATATCGGAACATTTAAACAAAGGATTGGCTATAGATATTATTACTGTGTTTTGAGTCATGAAATCGCACGGATTCGTAAATCAGACTTTTTAAAATCGGTAAATAGTCTGGTTTTCTAAAAAAGCTCCATGCTTACACCCTGCTCCAGGTGACTTACAAGGCGAAAACAGTCAATTTTCGAATGACCAAATTCCGTTTGGCCAGACTTGCGAGTTTAGATTATTCTCCTTGAGTAGAAGTACACGCATGAATGCGCAAACTTAGTCTAGGATAGCTATTAGCATGAGAAACTTCCAAAATAAAAGTTGCTATAAATTCCCACCCAAACTGGAAAATATTTTGATTGTTAAAATTATTTATAAACATATTCTACACGTGAAATAAAACATTTTCCAAGATGGGCTAGATGAATAAATACAGCGTGCAGTGTTTTAGGTGTATAAGGTTGATCGTCTCAATTTTCGTTATCACGTCCCATGAGTTAGGTCGCATACTGTATGCCTACCATTCTCCACTAGACGCATAACAAGACTTTCTTGCAGCATGTACCTGGTTTCGGTGTAGGAACTGATGTCTGACCTGTGGAAGGCTGTCAATATTCATGCTGGTTGCTAACACAAAGACTCCGTTTCAAGTCGCCAGCAACAATTCAATGAATAAATGGTTCCCTCTCCTGTCTGCTGGGTTTTATTTTTTATCCGAAATCTGCTTGGGAACCAAACGCCCTGTCTACTGACCTGTTGAAGATGTTCCTGAACGGCAGATCATGACGAATTTAGCTTTTCTGATAATTTCTCAATGGTCTGAGGAGGTTCTACCGCAACGGTTACACGAGAAAGATCATTATCCGGCTCCAGTACTCTTCCCAGCCGATGAGCATCGGAGAGGCCGAGACCAGTCAGTCGGAATTTCGCGAACCATCGCTAACACCTGCAGACATCCAAAGTACTCGGATAAACACTTGGCGTTGTTTTGGCGGCTGTTGTTACGTTATTTACCTTGCCAGATTCATATGGCGTACACCGACGAACATAACTGCTTTCGGATCTTATGCCTCCCATTTTGTTAGACCCTATCTACAAAAACGAAATTTGTTTTAAAATCTGAAAAACATATTTTAACTGATTCACAAGGACAAATAATTCTAGTGGAACAGACATAAACACATAGTAAACAACATTCAAATCAAGACTTCAAAAAGCAGCATTGTTTT
This sequence comes from Spirometra erinaceieuropaei, assembly GCA_902702965.1. NCBI lineage: Eukaryota > Metazoa > Platyhelminthes > Cestoda > Diphyllobothriidea > Diphyllobothriidae > Spirometra > Spirometra erinaceieuropaei. The sequence goes on from CACRXP010000016.1 coordinate 1,527,643, forward strand.
TCAGAACCTCTGATAAATAACCCAATTTTAGAATCATGTGCATTTTCAGCCGATATGTATCCCTGCCGTATTCGTCAACCTGATTATATATTATTTGATTATTCATAATCGAATAATGCATTTTGACCCAACTGTGAAAAACTCGGCGACCTCGGTGGTATTCGAACCCACGACAGCAAGGGGAAGGTTTGAATACAGCCAACGCTCTGGCCACCAGGGCTACGAGGCCCTACCAGGAGTCGTGATTTTTATCCCATTTGGGTCAGGTTACTCGCCCAGATCGTTGTTACGTCGGGAATCCATCAAGTAAGCTGATTGTCCAAGCAGGATTTCCTAAGCGATCAATCTAGAATCCACCGGATGACTACGAGGTTCAGTTAATTAACTGGTGTTTTTGACAGACTTCACCCAAATCTGATTAAAATCACGGCTCGCAGTGGGCCTCGTAGCTCACCTGGCTGGGGTCTTATCTGTACTCAAGCCTTCCCCTTGCTGACACGGGTTCGAATCTCGCAGAAGCCGCCGATTTCTTCAAAATTGGATCAAATCAACCATTCAAATCAGCCAAAAGCACAAATTTATTGATTGGTGCACCGAGTGTAGAGAATCATTCGGGACATGCCGGTTGGATGCAGCCACACAGGCGGTATTGGCGGATCACGCATTGAACAAGGTGCGTCATATAAGGGGAGCTGTGCGCAGGACTTTCCAGTCGGACCTCCAATAAACCCCTCCCGGTGAACGCCTCTTCTTCTTTTGATATGCCACCTGTGAATCGCATTTTCACTACTATTGATGAATCATTAGCTATATTTTATACAATGAAACCGAAGCATTGTTTAAGAGAACATTACTCTTGTAATGTATTTCCCTGTGCAGCCGGCATCCAGTTACTACTAGACCTTAGTAGTATAACAGTGGGGTTGTGAGGAAACCGCGGGCTTGTTAAATATATCTGCACAACTAATTCCAGACCTTTGTACTTGAAGAAATATATGAAGCGGAAACTGGAGCTACTAGAATCCGTATCCCCGCGTTGCATACCGTATCCTAGTCTAGTAGTCTCTGACAGATGAAAAGCCCTCTTAATAAATACTTAAATAGGAGATGGGAAAAGTTCCAAATTAAAAAAAAACTCCATATGTTCGCTTCTCTTGCATGCGGTCTGCATTGCACTGCAACTTATAAATGCGCAATGACTCCTTACCACCAATTAACGAAATCCCTGAGGCCTCTGTTTAAGCTCACTTCCGTCTGACTACCGCCACAAACCTTTAGTCGGGATAGATTTCGGACACTGAAACGAATCTACTCAAATCCAGCGCCTCGTCGAGAAGACCTCCCCACCCGAATTTCGTCAAATCTGCACACGCACACACCACTCAGTAGGGTTTCCTAGCCTGCAGATCCGGTTGCGTCATGTGAAGAACCAGGCAACGACCAGGCACCCACTACCCAGGGACGCCTGATCCCCGGTTTCAGGGCAGGTGTGAAACCAGCTGGTAGTCTTGCCTATAAAAGTACGCCTCCCATTATCTCCATCGGTGGAACAGGGTGCAGCTACTGTAAACATAGAAGCGGGGTTGTATGCGAGTGTACGCTAGCGGGGCCACGTTCCGCAAACCCCTCCCACCCCCAGTAGTCCTTTCCAGGCCTCTCTCTTTCTCTCCACCCTGCCTGGTGACTTTAAAGCATCTGTCAGATAAGGTGTGACCCTGATTCGAGTTATCTGGTGGGGGGCGGGCGCCAGCCGGGGAGGGGGGGGGAGGTGGGCTGGGGCACCTACCCCTGGCCACATCCGCGGCCACTGTAAGCTTGCATTCTCTCGCCTGCGAAATTCATCCGCGGAGGACCACCGGGTAGGCTTACTTGCGTCGAGAAGTGCCGTTACTGCCACAATCCAGTTGGTTGTAAAAAGCGTTCAGGCTGCTCTTAAAACAGGTTAGACGTGATCAAGCAAAACCACTTCACCTCCACCCAAACGCCGTTAGTTGTTGAACTTCAAGTAAATGTATTAACGTGGGCTGCCTTAGTGGACATCTTCAGGAAGAAAATGCTTGCTTTTCATTGCCTCGGATTTCATGCTAGCCAGCTGCCTGCTTTAATTTTGGATATTTGGGGTGATATTACAGTACGTGATCGATCTCATGAAATGTAAGCCAAAATTCCGAACTGCGTTTTCGATTAGGAATGAGTACCTAGGTGTGGTTGTAATATTGATTAGCATGTAGCATAATCCTAAAGCATTTCGGACTCGCCAGGATGTTGGCTTTTGAATGCACTTCTTTTTGACCTCCTGCAAAAACCGCACTCGGTGAAAAAGGACTACGTAATTAGCATACATTTTTAATAATGATTTTCGATGGTCTTATAAATTCAAATACATTTTATAGAAAACATGCACAAAATATGCTTTCTTTTACTCCTTTGGTAGAAAACCAGGCTAGATCGCAGTTGGTAGCCAGGAATGGGGAGGCGGACGGCGACCTTAACCCTAATCCTAACCCTAACCTCAACCCTAAACGTTAACCGTTAACCCTAACGGCAACCCTAACCCTAACCGAAATCGTAAACGTAACCGTAGCCCTTAGACATACCAGTAACTGGAAAACCTAACCGTAATACTGAAACCTAATCGTACGCTCAAACCCTAACCGTAACCGGAAAACCTAAGCCTGAAGGCATTACCCTAACCCGAAAATCGGAAACCATTAACCGGTACCCTAATCCTAAACTCAAACGTAAAACGGAAGTCAAATGGGTCAGATGTGATTATGGAGCCCCACAAAATAGCCCCAGTAGACAAACCCCCCGCTACCAGTAATACGGGGCCTGACTACCAACTGCGATCTAGCCGAAAACCACATTGCCTTCATATTTTATACCCGAAGAAAGTGCATATTTAGGTTTTTAAAAAGTTTTTTATCATGAGATTTTAAGACTGTGGATTTCCATGCATACGGGACCGCACATGTCCGTTTATCAATGATCCTCATAAAATATGCAACACAGTCCGGATCCATAGCGAAATTTCATGAACTTTATGTAGTATCTTCTTAAAAGCATAGAGGAATATATGATTTTCCTTACGCGGAAAGCATGCACCTTGTAGACTGAAATCGCTAAACGCGAATGCAATGGCAGATCAGGCTCAAAATTATTCGGGAATTATGATCAATCGTTTCGGGACAGCTTACTACGTCATGAAGTTGTGTCGCGGATTCATTGCTACAAGCTTTCTGTAAGCTTAATGACATATTCAGAAACTGTTGATTCAGAAATGGCGTTGAGAGTGATAATGACAAACTTCTGCGTTAGTGTAGAGGTGCCACCGCCGTTGAGATATTCGGTCTGGAGCTCAAAAGCAGAGCCGAACGCCACATTCTATCCGACAATCAGGCCAGGTCGGTAAGTTCTGCTTCCTCGTGGACTTTAAGAACCCAGACGCTGAAGGCATTATGCTGTTGTGTATATTGGCCTCCCTGGGTTATTCTCTCTGCAGTTCATGTATTCTGCCTCACAATGCAATGACTGTGGAGCGTTCGTGTGTGTGTGTGTCAATGAGTCATTAAGCTGTCTGCGTTGGCGTCTGGAGGGCAAGAACACGATTTGTCAACCGGCAGTGACGTTTAGGTGACCGATGTCCCTCCACAACTGTGTCCTCGAGACTGTTGTTGACTTTGAGTTCCCCGGAACCCGTTTCGGCTATTTGTCGTGGCGGTGCTGCTGCTGCTGCTGCTTTTGATGACGACGATGATGATGAGGATGAGGATGATACCAATAATATTAGGAGCAGGGAACTAGCCGCACCATCAGCAGTAATATTGGTAGTAGTAGTAGTAGTAGTAGTAGTAGTAGTAGTAGTAGTAGTAGTAGTAGTAGTAGTAGTAGTGGCATATACGCTATCGCTGCGGTTGGCCTTTATTGTTTGTCATATCAAGGCTGAACAACAAACCTCAGCTGTGTTCATGTAAGAACACTGGTCTTCCTGAATTAGAGACTGTGCAACTCGATAGTTGTTTGCTTGAAGGCCTGCGTATAATGCACCAAAAAATATTCTACGGTGTTAACAAGTCAGCCTGTCTTTTGTTTCATTCTTCTCCCAAGTGTTCGTGTACCTGTCTTTGAACTATGGTCATATTCTGAGTTCTTTTTTGTTCTTAAAGTCACTTTACGTTGATAAGCCATCAGACTCATTTTATCAGAATAAAAGCACGCTTATGCAATACGGCAGATAAGGTTAACAGATGTGAAGGAATAATTCGTGATCCATTAAATAAAGTAGTAGAAAGTCGTTTTCATTTTTCTCTCATTTTTTCCCTCAGTTCTGCAATACGCGGGCAGCCTTATCTTTTGTCCGACTAACAACCGTAAATCCTAATTTAAGGAGTCCGGTAAACGCAACAACAGAAAAAGTGAGCCAGCAGATTGTGATCAATGCTAACTAGTTGTCTCAAGCCCGACGGGAGACCAATGGGAACTAAATTAACAACGTTACGGACGTGAGATTCTGCGAGAAACAAACTGTTGATGAGGTCTTCAGACCACCCATTGGTGACATACCTGCCTCCAGTTTCATCGGGCCACATCACCAGACTGTAATCCAGTTGCACTTACCTAAAAGGGACAATCGACACATCAAAAGCCTAACTGAATTGACTGCTAGCTTTTTCGTAAATAATGGATATGAGAAGACCCCGGCGACAACTTTCTCGAGGTCATCGCACGTCTTATCGAACACGTACCTTCCCGAACTCCTTCGGCAAGCAGTCACTGTTTGGAAAACTTTACTGTGTCTTGAATTCCAAGATGTCGGGCTGTCGGAATTTTGAAAGTTTGGTTAATTTTGCCGATAAGTCTGATATTTCTCAATTTCTGCAGAAATTATCCAAGTTGAGGGGACGGGACTCTCCATTCTGTCAGCTGTCATAAAAACACTCGAGTTTACTGCTATCAGCACCACTAGCACTGCTGGCGCAAAAATTACCTCAAAACGGCCAACAGAGCATTGTTCAGTGGCAAATCGACTAACTTCAAAATGAATTCATCAATCTTCAGATTCGGATATAGTCGGTCTAAGTTAGGGCATGGTTGGCTACTAACCGCCAAAGAACCAGAAGTTGTCATTCTCACCTCCTTTTGTAGGCAAGCCTTTGAATTACCACATTGGTCACCAATGTGCTACCGCCGTTGAGGTATACGGTTTGGGACTTCAAAATAAAACTGAACGCCATATTCTGTCCCGAAACCAGACCAGCTCGGTAAATGCTGCTGCTTCTTCATAGGCTGGAATTACCCAAACGCCAGCGAATGTTTTATGGCGTCTCCGTGTGCGTGGCTTTCCCTCGTTCTATTCTCCCAGTCTTTGTTTTCTGTTTTACAATTCAGTGCTTGAGGAGCCTCCTTAAGTGGAACTAAGCAGTTTAGCGATCTTCGTAGGAGACTGCAGGGGAAGAACAGGAGGGGCCAGCTGGCAGTGACGTTTATGTGACCGAAATCCCTCCCCAACTGTGTGCTCAGAACCGTTATTAACTTCAAGCTTCCCGAGACCCATTTTAACTGTTGTTGGTGGTAGTAGTGGCGGTGGTGTTGCTGGTGGTGGCGGTAGTGGTGATAATAATGGTGGTGGTGGTGGTGGTGGTGGTGGTGATGGTGGTGGTGGTGGTGGTGGTGGTGGTGGTGGTGGTGGTAATGCTATTAACAGGGAAGTAGACGCACCACCAGTAGTATTAGTAGGAATAGTAGTATCAGTGCTGGTGACATTATTATTAACAATATGAGTAATGTGGCAGCAATTATGGTATTGTCGGAAACGATCAATAGGGGTAATATTAGCGGTAGTAGCAGTAATGGTGGTGCTGGTAGCGGTGGTAGTAGTAGTGGTGGTAGTAGTAGTAGTAGTAGTAGTAGTAGTAGTAGTAGTAGTAGTAGAAGTGCTAGATGCAGTGGTAGTAGTAGTGTTGGTGGTGATTTTCGTGGCAACATTATGGACAGTGGAATAGGCGCACCACCAGTAATATTAGTGGCAGTGGTAGCACTAGCGCTGGTGGCATAATCAGAAATAATGTTACTAGTGTGGTAGTTATAATGGTGGTATCGGAAGCGATTATCAGTGGTGGCAGTAGCAGAGGTAATATTAGCAGTAATAATAGTAGTAGTGGTAGTAGTAGCAGCAGCAGTATTAGTAGCAGTGGAAGTAGTAGTAGTAGTAGGAGGAGGACGAGGACGAGGACGAGGAGGAGAACGAGGACGAGGAGGGAGAGGAGGAGAAGGAGTAGTAGCGGTGGTAGTAGCAGTATTAGTGACAGCGGTGATAGTAGTAGTAATAGTAGTAGTAGTAGTAGTAGTAGTAGTAGTAGTAGTAGTAGTAGTAGTAGTAGTAGTAGTAGTAGTAGAACGAGGAGGAGTAGCGGTAGCAGTAGTAGGATGAGGAGGAGTAGCAGCATTAGTAGTAGCAATAATAGTAGTAGGATGAGGAGGAGGAGTAGCGGTAGTAGTAGTGGCGGCAGTAGTAATAGTGGCGCATTTATTACCTCCAGCAGTGTACATTAAATGTGTTTTTGATAAGACACGGGAATAAATCCACTCCGCATTAGGCGCGTGAAATTGCAGGCGTGTTAGGGTTTGGGTTGTGAGGAGGTACTTGTTCCCCCATAACACCCTGCGGTGCTTTGTGCAAAGAATTTGGTTCAAAACGCTTCCTGACGGGTTTTAATCCAGTCCCGTTTGTCACCAGCCGTCACGTAAACTTAAACACGCTAAAACCGCTCGGTAGCTACGTTTTCGTCGCTCTGATAAGCGTACAAAGTTCACACTTGCAAGGTAATCAGAGCCTGTGCGTTCCTCCAGTATGTAGCTCACTTTAGGTGTCTTTTACAACTAAGGACCTTTATGCGTGCTGACAGGGCACCCCCCCTCACCACCGCCAGTAGGACCTACATTTCTTCCACCACACCGCGGAGCCAATAGCAGTAAAAAGCGAACAAATTGCAGAATCAGTGCGAAGTCTAATCTCAACTCCACTCTCGAACTTTGTCCCATACAGTTGGCAGGCCGAACAGGCCGGCCGTGTTAGGAGGCATACCTTACGCGCCGCCCTTGCGCTGCGCTTTCAGTCGTGGTTAGTAAAAGTGAAGGCCTAGGAGGTAAGATCCGACCGGGTTGTCAGGCAATTTTAGTTCGGGAAATTCCGTCACAGCCTTTGTCTGAGGTGTCACAGAAACCTGTTACAAAAGTACCACACAAGTGGTGCCAACGGGGAGCTAGTATATGAATGAGCGAAACTCATAGACTCAGCTCGTCAAGAAAAATCGATAACCGTTAACTTCTAACTCCGCGGCTTCAAAGTCAAGGCGAGGCGTGAATTTGTCGTTATTGGATGCAGAAGTGGCAGTTGCTTTGTCTACGTTTGACCGTGGGCGCCAAAACTCGTCATTTGCGGTCCAGAAATAGACTATATTGCTTAGTTTTGGTCGCAATACTGGTCGCCAGGGGATCACAGCACCAAAATATGTTAATTGTTCATTGTCAGTATGCTCCAGTTCTTTCCCGAAATTCTTATCTCGTAAATAATTTTCATTAAAGGAGTACACACAGAACATCACACACAACTTCTTACTGGTAATGAATGTGTTCGATCGCTGAAAGGAGGGCATCATTTGGTCGGATCTTATTTCGTAGCCGTACCTGCAGTAGACACGTCCCAGTCTGACTCCTAACCCCTACCCCTAACCCTGACTCCTAACCGCGTAACCCAAACCCCGAACCTCTACCCCTAACCACTAACCCCTAACAGGCACGGCTACGAAATAAGATCTTGCCCATCTGGTGCTAAGGATTCACAGCATCATGGGAGTGAAAATAGAGAGAGAGAGAGAGAGAGAGAGAGAGAGAGAGAAAGAGAAAGAGAGAGAGAGAGAGAGAGAGAGAGAGAGAGAGAGAGAGAGGGAGATGTCACCGGTCTCACTTTCGGCAATCTGACGCGCTTGAAGCTATCACGGTGCGATAAAAGCCGTGGCTTGCAGGGTTGCCAACTGACGGGATAATTCGAACCTTGCAATCAGCCTCGTGTGTGTTTGTATGGAGTGGTTGACTTTCGAACCGAGATTCAGGCTGCAATGCCTCCTTCTTAATGTGGCTTCTATGGTACTCTCATGACGAGGGATCTAAGCCGGTGTGGCGGCATGCGCTAGGGTGCGGGTCCGGCCGTGCATGCGTCCCTACCCACCTCGGGTCATCTTCACTCTGCCATAACGCCGGGTCCAGGTGAGGGGGCAGGAGGGAGTGGGGGAAACGCATCGCAGGTTAACTATCATTCGGAGGTGTTTTGGCAGATTTCAAATAATTCACTTTGACTCAACTGCGAAAAACTAGGTGCCTCGGTGGGATACGAACCCACGGTAGCAAAGGGGGGCTTAGTACGGCTTTAGTACTAACCGTCCGAGTTACGAGGCCCCACCGGACGACGCGAGTTTAATCACATTTGGGTCAGGAAGTTGGCTCAAAACCGCCGTGTTGCAGGCGGCTCCTGTTCTCATGTCCTGTTTAGGGGACCACGTAAGCCAGTCCTATCGTACTGCTTTTGAAAAAAAACCTTTCGCCAGTAAAAAAGTTCTCCATCATTTTTACGGAGCAGCTTCTATAGGAGTAGGAAAAAAAATATTCATCGTATTACCTACATAATGGTGGCGAGGAAAATCTCCAGTCGGAAGCTGGCATTCTGCTCAAGTATTTTCTTTCTCCTTTAGTGAGGGAATGTTTCTGATTTCAGACGATGCTTCGATGCATACTGAACCCTGTGGTTTAGACGTCCACATAAGTCAGCCCTATCGGCTACCCTTAGTGCCGGTACACAAAAGTGACTGGCGGCCGGCTCCTCTGGTTGGAGACTTGCAAAATATACCGTTATTCAACAACTTAGATGGACCCACCTTAAAGCTGCAGACTTTCCCCTGGAAATGATCAAACCCTGCCGGGTACACTGACAGTCAAACTAACCCTAACTAAACTCGCGTCGTCCGGTGGGGCCTCGTAGCTCAGATGGTTAGTACTGAAGCCTGCCCTTGCTGTCTTGGGCTCGTATCCCACCGAGGCACCGAGTTTTTCGCAGTTAGGCCAAAGTGAATTCACGAAAGTGAATATACGAATTTACGTGCAAGTCACCGTCCCTGCTCTCGACCTTCTGTGGAGTACACGGTGGACAGGACGATCGAACTGCCAACGCCCCTCGCCTCTATGCTGGACGGTCCGTTCCCGTTCGGTCAACCTCTGTTACCAACGGTTTCGCTAACGGTTCAGCGTGACCTCGGGGAGCGCGAGTGAACTACCAGGCCACTTGATTGAACATGCGGTCAGTAGGCTTTCTAGTCCTCTGGTCGGCATATGGGCCATCTTCTCGAGTGCAGCGATTATCGGAGCCTCCCGGTTGGCCAACCCGACAATAATAGCTCACAGGGTAAGTACGGTTCCTGATAAAACAGCATTCGGATAAGGGAAGCAAGTGAGTCTTTTATGTTGGTAATAAATGCATTGCTGAGAATCACATTGGCAGTCGGCTCCCGGGCTCTCTAAATCCAGACTGACATTTTGTGATTCTGACCTGAAAAGAGGTAATTCAAATGATTCCACTGGATTTTGAGTCGGATTTTATTTCGTAGTTGCACCTCAGGTAGACAAGCCCCGACCGTCTGTCTTACGAGACCGGCGGTAAAAGGAGGTTTAACACTAACCCCTGACCCCTAACCGTAACCCCAACCCTAACCACTAACCCCTAATACTAACCCCAAACCGCAACCCTAACCCCTAACAGGTGCAGCTACGGAATAAGATCTTGCCGGATTTTGGAGTGAGTGGTCTGTGTCCTCCACATTGGGTTATATTCCCGCTGTTGTTACTTGGTAATCCCTATATCCAATGCGTTTTAAGGAAAAAATATGTAAGGACAGCCTCATTCATTACTGGAATCAGGCGGATCGTCCTCAGCGGTCTTATTCCGAGAGGTCTCAGTAACCAGACTGAAGTACAACCGTCTCGTCTCCTCACATCTACCCCCAGACCGCGACAACTTCCAACGCCACTCCAGCGTCACTTAAAATGCTTTTCATAATGCCTGCAAGAACGATCGAGCAGAACCAACCCCCAGTAATGATATGACCCATTAACATGCATATATTTAAACTGTTAATTTCCCACTGAACACCGAATTTCCTGAGTACTAACTTTTGCTCATATAACCAATATGTCATAAGGACAAAATCATTAAATCAATAAAAGCAAAGCCCCATTACGTTGCCGTCCGAAGCAATCACGGCCTCTTTTTCTGCCAGCGTACGTTGTCCCCAAGAAAATAAGCAATTGGAACAGGCTTTCAAATGTACAATTTCCGGAACAGATAGCTACACGTTGGTCGAACCACTTTAGTCCGGGAAACTCAATATGGTAAAAGTAATGTCGGATGTATCATTTCGAGATCGATAAACGAATGTAAACGTCCACCCAACGAAAGTAGGCAGCAATCATATGGGCGTGGATTACGGTGGTGGCGGCGGCGGTGGTGGTG
>CACRXP010000016.1:1538306-1549955 GCA_902702965.1 Spirometra erinaceieuropaei
GTGGTGGTGGTGGTGGTGGTGGTGGTGGTGGTGGTGGTGGTATTTCAATATTGCTCCCCCGGTCAGCGGATCTTCTAATTGGAGCGGCACTCCAGCACATGAGGAGCGAATGGTCGCCGCCCTCCTTACACTATAGGTCCAGTCTGCCAACTCGGAGTTTAGCTGACCGAGGAGCACTCACCCATCTGTCATCATCAGCACGCATCCTGATCTTCCGAGCACTAGTCTCTGTCACCTCAACTAATGAAGTCCTTCTCAAGTAGCGATAATGAAGTGAATCGTACGCATTCAGTTATTTTTTTATATATAAGTGATTATTATCCCATATATGTCCTACATATAGTCTAGTTGAAATCCTGATCGAGGCTTTTTTAAAGTACCTGGCGATGCCTAGATCTAAAAAGGTAGGCATGATCCAGAGTGCTCAATGAAAGGCCTTGTTTGCACCGGAATTTCGAATGAAAACCCCTCGGGTTGGGTCGAAATCGACCTGAATTGCATACAGTCCCGAGCTACACGCGATTATGGACTGGTCGACACTGGCCTTAGTACCCGGTAGCCTTGCCTTTCGTCTAACACACAACAATAATGCTTTTTGTTGACATAGCAAAAATCAGAGCATTTTGTAGGTCGAAATGTCAAATTTTGTACAAAATTTAAGTCGGAAATCCATTGGATCAAGTCCTGTCATGTCTTCCACGCTTATATGTGGTGATGCTAAGGGAGTCTCAACCCCAAAGGGCTCGGGCACATAGCTGCTCCTTCGAAAGATGGAAGCTGTTGAGATCAGATCTACTCGGGCTTTCCGGAATCCAGGCCGACAGAAGTTCATTGGTTTCGAGCGATGGGGGACCGCCCTTCTCACATGCAGGTCGCCTTGCCAGGTCACTATTCTCTCCCTCAGCCTCACGCTTGAGAGGATCACAATCTGAAGGAATATAGGGGTTAGGGCGAGCGGGGCTCCCGTTATTGGCACCGGATGGGCTGATAGTCCCTTGGGACTCCGAGTTCTCCTCGGAGGTTCGCCGTAACGGTGGCTGGACCTCAGCGTCATCGATGGGTTTTTGCTGACGGAAGTTCCGCCACTTCATTCGTCTGTTCTGAAACCATATTTTTACCTGTGAAAGATGTGCAAAAAAACGACTCCTCAGGAGAAAAATGTAAATGGTTGAAGTTGGCAGTCGACCGAAATTAGCCCAATGACTGCCTTGTATTCACTTAAGTAGTCGTCAACAGCGGCCATTCCAACAGTGATCTGAACACTACTGAGGGCTTGCAGTTTCATATATCTTTTAGCAAATTTTGAATAATTCACTTTGATCCAACTGTGAAAAACGCAGCGCGTCGAAAGGATTTGAATCCACGTGAGCTACGAGACTCCACCGGGAGACGTGCGCTTAATAAATTTAGGCCAGGTTACCCGCCAAACCTACTATAAAGTCTGGAATCCATCAAATCTGATACCGTCTGCTGACTGTGAAGGCAGGATTTCTCAAGTAATCAATCTAAAATCCACGAGGCCGCCGCTCCTCGCTGATGGATTCTTCGCTTTTAGGCAGAATGGTATTACGGACGAAGACTAGGGAGACTGACTTATTGGCCGTCATCAGCCAGTCATATCCAACCCCAAAATGTGGAACACCTGGGATCGAACTCGCGACCTGTTAGTTAGAAGTTCAACGCCTCTAACCACTTAGCAAAGGGGTTGTTGTCTTGTCGGTTTTGATCAGGAATATATAATGTTATAGGGGGGCTCACCGATCGTTTTTTACGGAACTCACTCGTCCCGTTGTGCAATTGTATATTCCCGATCGAAACCGACAGAACAACGGGCCCGTGGCCCAGTGGTTAGAGGCGTGAACTTCTAACGAACAGGTCGCGAATTCGATCTCCAGGTGTTCCACACTTCGAGGTTGGGTATGACTGGCTGACGACGGTTAATAAGCCAGACATGGCCATTCCAGTCTCCCTTGTCTTTGTCGGTAATGCCATTCTGCCTATATCATGCGCCGCTGCGCGGCTGCTGGTTGGGCTCAAGTGAGAGCCCGTAAAGCACAATGAGACGAGTGAGTTCCGTAAGAACGATCGGTGAGCGCCCTTCTACCACTTATCGCTTTTGCCGACAAACACAGCTTTTCTGGTCTCCGCTTGTCGGTACGATTGTAAAGCGGTAGCGCAGGTTTGCAGGTTTGAAGAAAAAGGTGGAGGCACTCATTTACCTGGCTGTTACTTGAAAAAGTCCTTGTCACCTTCTTAATAAGATTCGGATTAATGAGGTCCCTTTTAGCGGGATTTTGAGAGATTACACCATGGATTTCTGTTGTTTCGGTTCATATTCCTCCTTATATAGATTGTCAATTTATCCGAAGCCGTTTCCGACCAGCGCTTCCAACTTACTAAGGACTTGGGACGCTCAACGTCCTGAATAATCGCTGGTGTTATTTCTCAAGCCCTGTGCAGAACTATCTCGGAGTCTTCGTACTTCAAACTTTCGTCAGCAGAAATTCTTTTTTTTATGAACAAACACTGCTCTGTTAAATGCTGTCTACGACCATTAAGTAGCTGCGCGCATCGGCCCAATATGTTCTGTCATTTTCACGAGTGATAGTCTCACCTCACGTTCTAGCCGGTGGTTTTGAGAGGTGTGTTTGGCTCGGCCTCAGTCGATCTCTTGTTCAAATATGCAACTTTCCACTTGCAAGGTCTTGTCTCGATTTACGGAACACCCATTCCAGAGGCTAAATGATTGTGAGTGACCGGTCTCATGAAATTTCGGCAGAAATTCTGAAAAGCGTTTTCGATTCGGAAGGATTACTTAGGTGGGCTTGAAATATTGATTATCATGCAGCATAATCCCACGATACTTCGGACTCGCCAGGACATCGGCTTTTGAATGTACTACTTTTCGACTTCCTGCAGAAACCACGCTCGGTAAAAATTGACTGCTTCACATTAATTTTCGATGGTCTTATAAATTATAATATATTTAATAGAAAACTGCACAAATGTGTGCCTTCCTTTACTCGTTTGCTAGAAAATCATATTGCCTTCGCATTTTATACCCAAACAAAGGGCATATTTAGGTTTTGAAGATGCCTTCTAATTCCCGAATATGTTTGAGTCTTATCAACCGTTGCATTAGCGTTTTAGCGATTTCAGTCTAGAAGATGCACGCTTTCCGCCTGAGGAAAATCGTATATTCATCTATGCCTTTGGAAGGATACCTATAGAATTCATAAAATGTTGTAATGGATGCGGACTATGTTGTACATTTCACGAGGAGCAGTGAATGCACAGTGTTGTATGAACTGACATTTCACGGTCTTTTTAAAACCGAAAGGCACTCTTTCTTCGATTATAAAACGCGGAGACAATGTGATTTCCCACCAATTGAGTAAAGGTAAGCATATTTTTGTGCATGCTTTCTATAAAATATATCTTAATTCATAAAACCATTGAGAATCAATGTGAAAATTACATGTTAACCAAGTTGTCAATTTTTCATCGAGTGCGATTTTTACAGGAGGTCGAAAATGAGTGCATTCCAAAACCGGCATCCTGTCGAGTCCGAAATATTATAGGATTATACCGCGTGATAATCAGTATTACAGCCCCACTTAAGTAATCCATCCTAGTCGAAAATGCATTTCAGAGTTTCGGCCAACGTTTCATGAGATCGGCCACTCACTGTGTGTTTAGGTCGCTCTCTCTTTTCTTTCTCTGAACTGCGGAACCATTCTGCAGAAGTTGTTACAAAATTTTATGGGGACTTGCATAACTTGTATAAGCGAAAATTGCCCGAGGAAGAGGTTACACTTCATATTGGTTACAGACTTTGCTTATGACGAATCAGTAGTACGGGGTGTTGTACACCATGACCCAAGACCACCTCCGGTCGTCTTGACATTGTCTCGCTGGCAGAACCAATTGGATGGGGTAGAAGAGAGTGCGTTATATGCTGCGCAAGTCTGTCTCACTATAAACCAATTCCAGCACAAGTCACTGTTGAGCACACGGGGACGTTGTCGCTCGCGAAGGTCGAATTCTCATCACGGCCGTGCTCATTTCCGTCCGGGTTCTCCGCCCACGTGCGGCCAATGACAGTTGGTCATATTGCATCATTGCGCCCTTTTTTTCCTGACGAGACTAAACACCGATGACCTCTTTGGGGGCGGGCGGGGGTGGCCGCTGTCAAGTAAAGGTGGCCGCTACCGCTAAAAGTTATCCTCTCCAAAACGCGCCATTGGTGCGGAAACCGTCGGGAGCATAAAAAGTCGAATTGCAGTGAATTTAATTCCCTGGAGTGACAGTTCAGTAGGCGAGGGGGGGGGAGGGAGAGAAGTGGCAGAGGCAGAGCACGTGTTCTTCTTCTGCTTCACTGATTTCCGCCACCTCGCAATCCCCTCCTGTCCCGTGAGGGTTACAGTCCGATGAGGGTCCGCGCCTTGCTCCTAATTGGATGCGCACGCGAAATCACCTCTTCTGGCCCTGAGGAAAACGAGTTAGAGACAAGGGGAGGTCATTCGTCCGGGCTGTAACTCATCCCCGCATCATCGGTGCGGTCGACATATGGCATCGATCGGTTTACGATCCCCCCCCCCACCTGATTGTAACCACCGGTAATCCGGTGGTCTACCTCTCGTTCGGAAGGGACAAGGAAGTTTGAAGCATAAAACAGCTACTCATGGCACCAAATTTAGCGGGATCTGAGCGGTTCAGTGGGGTTGATGGCGAGTTGCTAAGGGCTGCGTGCCTTGAAGGTCAACATGGCTATATCTTCGATCCGGTTTCGGTGAAACAAGACCCATGAGTGCACGATGAAAGATTAGTCACACGAAGAATACTTCACAGATGGATAGTATCAGACTCCAGAAGCCAGTTCTACTCAAATTACCAATACTCTGTCTTTGTCGGGACCATCTCATTTACCTATACTACTAGTCACAATGTGACTGCCTGCGAGGGTTCCAGCTTGATCCTCAAGGTACAACGACTCGAGCACGTTCCGTAACCCGACCGGTGAGTGCCCCCTGTCATAATTAATATTCCCGATCACAACCGACAGGACAACGGGCCCGTGGCTCAATGGCAGAGTGTCAAACTCCATGATCAAAGATCCCGGGTTCGAATCTCAAACGATCCACACCTCAGGGTTGGGCATGGCTTGTTGATGACAGCTAATAAGCAAGAAATGGAAATTCTGGTCCCTCTTGTCTTTGTTGGTACCACCTCATTTACCTATACTACTAGTCCCTGTGTGACTGTGTGAGGGTTCTTATATGAGCCCCATGGCACAACGAAACGCGCACGTTCCGTAACCCGATCGGTGAGCGCCCATCTACCACAAGAACAAGAATTTCATGTTGACAACCAGTGTCCCCCTACCTCCTCCTTCATTAGCAAGTAACCTGCCCATTGCTGAGGAATCCTTCAAAAAATGGAGGATGATCTGGAAAGTCCAAATGCAGAAGAGGTTTAAAAACAATGAATTCATGTAGTAACTGACCCAGACTCAGCAAAAATGGCCCTGATTTAATGCTTGTCTACGAAGTCATGTCCGTAGATGAAAATGAAATCCGTCTGTACTCTAGAACTCTGCCTCGGTATTCATTAATACTGTCAAATTTAGGGAGGTAAATGACCAGAGTTAAGGAGAAACTGAAGGATTTAGGCGTTGAATGGCGCTAGTCGATCCTGCTACGGAACTCACTCGTTCCGTTGTGCCTTGGGACTCTTTCTCTCTCTCTCTCGAGCCCAGCAAGCAGCCGCACAACGGCCGGTAATATAGGCAGAATAACATTACCGACAACGAGTCTGCAGCTCAGTGGCTAGAGGCGTTGAACTTCTAACTAACAGGTCGCGAGTTCGAGCTTCGGGTGTGCCACACTTCGGAGTTGGGTATGACTGGATGGCGACGACTAATAAGCCAGCAATGGCCATTCCACTCTTCCTTGTCTTTGTCGGTAATGCCATACCGCCTATATCATGCACCGCTGTGAGGCTGCTGATTGGGCTCGAGTGAGAGCCCGTAAGGCACAACGGGACGAGTGAGTTCCGTAAGAACGGTCGGTGAGCGCCCCTCTACCATCGTATACACCCGATCTCAACCGACAGTACAACGAACCCGTGGCTCAGTGGTTAGGACGTTGGACTTCTAACCAACAGGTGGCGGGATCGACCCTTAGGTGTTTCACACCTCAGTTTGGGTATGGCTGGCTGACGACAGCTAATAAACCAAAAATGACCATTCAGGTCTCCCTTGTCTTAGTCGGTAATGCTATTCTGCCTATATTTAAGGCTGATGTTACATTAGTTATTCGCGCCTACCTTACAAGCTCACGCGAAATTCCGCACAGAAGTCAACTAAATGGTGGTCAGTATCCTATGGTTACAGTCCGATGAGGGTCTGCGCCTTGCCCCTAATTGGATGCGCACGCGACATATGGCATCGATCGGTTTACGACTCCCTCCCCCCACCTAATTGTAACCACTGGTAATCCGGTGGTCTACCTCTCGTTCGGAAGGGACAAGGAAGTTTGAAGCATAAAACAGCTACTCATGGCCCTATTTGAGGACTTTCACTGTTGTTTTTTTTGCAGACACCGAGAAGCCCCACGGACGACAACAACATGCAACGAGCACTAGTCAACATACGATACAGGACTGTTTTCCGCACTAATTGGTAATTCTGTCTTATTCCTTTGTGCTTTGAATACTTCAGTGGATGCATAGTTAACCAACGGCTAATTGCGGCGCCATTACTAAGCAACAAGCTGCGGCTGACGTCAACCAATTTAAACTGATTACACAACCAGGTGTGGTGATGAAGGACCACCGTCATTTTAAAAAGTGTGGACTTTGGCACTACCTTTGGCGACCATGAAGTTGAACTTGCTCTCTCTGTGAATACTAGTAAATGCATGAACAACTGGAGGTTTTGGACCACTCCTGAAAGCCTGTGGAGAAGTAAATTATCTAGCTCGGCCAAAACGTCGTCGGTCGCTCTCGCCTACCCAACCTAACCGTTTTGACCCTTCTGCTAAGCGCGATTGCAGTCGATCTGTAATGTGAGGTCAAACGATTAGGGGTAATAGGTCTTAGGGAGCATGCGGCTGAGATGGGCGCTTCAACTAACAACCTAGACTCCCAATAAGAAAAAAAGCAGGGTTTGGTTCTGCAGCCCCTCCTGAATGATATCGTATGGTTAGCCTACTAAAACAATATTAGTAGACATTACCTAATTTAGCCCCTCGCTGGATTAGGAAGGGAAAGAGCGTGGAAGCAGAGCTGAAAGCTTGCGCGTGAAGGTGGCATGTAAGCACTCTGCCCTCGACACAGCCACTCGCCGGGTTAGGGGGACATGGGGTGTGCAATAAAATTCTGGAAGGCCACAGAGGGAACCACGAGTTAATTCGCAGTGTATGACCACTGTAGTGGAACCGACAGAGTTTCAATCCGTCCAAACAACGCCATTAATAAGCCCACGTAGGCACTCGCTTGATTAGGATAATAAAGATGATGCAAGTGCGACTCGAAGCACGTGCAGGGGAGCCCGTGTGAACTGATAACTGATGTTACCGAGGTTGGCGTTAAAGCATTCCCGCCCTTGAGGCACGGACACTTGCCAGAGTAGAATAGTAAGGAAGGTGCAACCACGTGATATGTGTAAAGTTAGTGTAATTGCACCTACTAAAATTGTTTTAGGAAGTTACCTATATGGTATCAATCGAGTAGGGCTGCAGAACCAACCTCGGCCGAAAAAACAGCTTATTTGGGTTTAAAATACCTAGAAACACGGCGCATGTACCCAGAATTATTCAAATAACGTGGCATGCTGATTTTCAGCTGAGATTCCCCCAAGTCACCTACTTTGCTAACCTTCATGAGACTAGTCATTATCTGTGTAGCATATACTTTTTTCATAATCGGAAGCCTTTACCGACAGAGACAGGGACTCTCAAACGGTCATTTCGGTAGTACAAGGTAATACGAACCACGCCGTAATACGCTAAATTTCAGGTTTGGGTGGAGATTGGGGTTAAGGTCGCCTTCATTGTAGGGGGTCCCTAGTCTTTATCGAAAAGGTAAAAAAGAGTTACCCTGCGTTTTCTGGAAAATGCTACTTTGCGTAAAAACAGTTCTGTGTTATTACCGCATGACCTATGTTCTCAAACGTTTCTAAGGTCCTTGGGTAGCTGGGTGTATTTATTTTATAAGACTAGTAAATGCTGTTACAAATGAATATACCGTCATTCAAAATATTTTGGAATGGATGGAATACTCAAAGTGAACTATATTCAAGCCTGTGAAGACAGTTGATAGCCAATCATGCGTACAGTAGATGGGCTAACTCATGAAATGTCAACCGAAATTCTGAAATGCGTTTTCGTTTCGAAAAAATTAATTAAGTAGGGTTGTAAGACTCATCATCATGCAGCCTAATGCTATAATAATTCAGTTACCTCAGGATGCCGGCTTTCGAATGAACTACCTTCCGGCTGCATGCAAAAACCATACTCTTTAAAAAAATGACTGCTTATGTGGCATGCATCTTTCTCAGTGATGTTAGATGCCCCTAAAAGTCCCATTATATTTTATGAAAAACATCCATAAAAATATTCATTCTTTTGCTCATTCGGTAGATAATTACGTCTTCTTCCAGTATTATACTCGAAGGTAGAGTCTAATTCGGTTTTCAAAAACTTTTCCAATTTCCGAATCATTTTGAATCCGACCTGCCTTTACACTTGCATTCAGGGTTTCCACACTACAAGCCATATATTTTCCGCGTACGCAAAACCATATGTTCCTCTACGGTATTATGTGGATACCATATGGGGTTCATAAAATGCGGCAGCGGATTTGAGCCATGTTTTTAACTTTACGAACCACATTGGTAAATGCAGAGGCATGACGTTTATGAACGGCCATTTCACGGTATTTAAAAGTCCCACAATGAGGAACTTTTTAAAAACCCAATTATGTCCCTCCTTCAAGTATAAAATTAGAAGAAAACTTAATTTTCTACGGAATGAGCAAAAGAATGAATCTTTCATGCTTGTTTTGCATGAAATATAATTGGACTTTTAGAGGCATCTAAAATCAAGTATAAAAATTCGTCCTACTTTAGTAATCATTTTATACAGAGTGCGGTTTTTGCATGCAGCCGGAAAGAAGTTCATTAAAAAGCCGGCATCTTGAGGTAACTGAAATATTATAGACTTAAATGCAGGCGTACTATTTTTACAGCCCTACTTAATTAATGTTTTCGAAACGATAACGTATTTCAGAATTTCGGTCGACATTTTACGAGTTAGCCCACCTACTGCATATTTAAACAAACACCTCACAAGTCCCAAGAACTATGATTCGTTTAAATTGAAATATTACCTTCGCCCCAGGTAAGAACTACCGTGGAAGTTAATATCCATGAGAAACTATTTTTGTTCAAAAAATAATGCATTTCACGCAAGTCTAAGTCGTGCAGTTTTTGGAATAGGAGACATAGGCAGCTGTGGGTACTATCAAGCAAGCCCAAACGTTTCCCGATGGCGCCTTCACTGACTAATTGAATTTTTTTCTCCACCTCGGGATAACAGCTGCCTTTTATGCGGCCAGGTGACACCGCTGCGCGGACAATCAGCTTGGATTGGGTCTCAATGGAACTGACAGGGCACGTTTTCACTGATAGCTTGGGATCCTAGTAGTTCTCGTGCGGTCTCCGACGGACTCCCCAGGGTGGCGTGTTGGTTCAGTTGTTGTCGATTGCTCGAGAGGCACTGCGTCCATGGGAACTTCCGTGGAATTTGGCCCTAACACACTACTTACTTCCCCTGGGTATATTTTCGTTCGAAACTCCGCTTTATGAGAAGTAAGAGTTGTATTACCGTGATATTCTACTGATTAATATGAGCACTCTTGGGTGGAAAGTGTCGTGAAGCAGTAACATGCTGGCGGTGGGGAAGATTGTTTTTCTTATGATGAATGCTCAAAATGCTGTCGAGATAATCGACTTGCTGATTTTGGCCTCACTGTAGGCAGGACTAAGAGTTCTGTGTTGTCCGAGCCGGGCGTTGCGGCACGCCTAGGTGCGGCCTCAGTCATGCCAGCCTCCGTTATTTTGTCGTTGTCGGTTGCAATCTCGGTCGTGCGTGTTGTGGTCCAGGTGGTTTGGTGCACGCCTAGGTGGGGGTCCGGCCGTGCGGGCAACCTGCGGTTTCCCCCGCCTCCGATCTTCTTGACTCTGGCTTGACGCCGGGTCCAGGTGGGGTGTGGGGAAGAGAGAGTGCGGTAGATGCTGCGTAAGTCTGCTATCCCTCTAAACCAATTCACGCGCAAGTCACCGTGTCTGCTGCACCTTGCTGTGGAACACATGGTGGACATCGTCGGAAACAACGCTCGAACTGCCTGAGCACAATTCTTGGACAAGGTTTCGCCAGATTAACGTGCTTGCCTCCCTTATGACAACACATCAGCACAGTAAGGTCTCTGGTAAAAGGATCCTCTAAGAACACTCCTGGTCGATTTACGCCGATGTGTTAGGTCACTGTGTTGAAATTAGGGTTCAAGTTACATTTAGGTTTAATGTCGGGGTTTAGAGTTGACATTTGGTTTAGAGTATAGGTTAAGTGATTATGGTTAGGCCTGCGTTTAGTGCCTAAGCCTAAACATAAATCTGATCCTTCTGCAAACCCCAATCACCTGACCCCTCTCCTTCTCCACGTAACCCTACCACAATTATCGAATTAAAATATTGACAATAAGCCGAATCCTATTTCTTACCAAAGCCCCTCCCCCGATTTACTCATAACCTTGACCCCAACCCCTGACGGGAACATAAGCACAACGCTAACCTGGCATATACAGTCAAGAGGGTCAGTTCCAGGAAGCGGTTGAGAAGGAGGTTCGATTGCTAGAACAAGCACTTCCGTCGTCTATTCGAGTCATGGTTCTCCGACCTGCAGTTCATTAACAAACGCAGTGACCTCCCTCCTCCATACTCAGGGTTGAGACCTTGCATTGGCGATGAGTGTGTAAGCCAGTAAATTACATAAATACTGTAACCATTGTACGTTCATCACCCCTACCTGACTATGGGCTTGAATGCGAATCCGAAACGTCCAGCGAGTAAGATTCTTGTTCCAACAATCCTATTCCCCTCTGGATAATCTCTCTCCAAACTATACCCTTTTCTTTAGTGGGAGATCGAGTATGAAATTTCGCCAGGAGGTCGTAACAGTGTTTCTAGCCAATTCTCTCTGAATTCAGGGGGTTCGTTTCGTTGGCTGTACAGTTTTGGGGTGTCCTGGTGCAATGACGTTTTTGAATTAGACTTCACCCCACTTTGGCCTATTCCATAGCCAGGATGTAAAACACCCCTGTGACTTGCGTGTCAAGAAGGACATAAAGGACAGAGGTGGCCTAAATGATGAAAGTCCTCGAGGGATCTAGACCAAGGAAAATTGACCGCCGTAGCTCGTCCTGCAGTGAAACCAAACGGAAGAACGCATTTCTTCGTGACCCGTAATATTCCCAAGTACAATTGTCAAAGCGTAAACCCGTTATCTCGGGTTACTGAGTGACTGAATAAGTAGCCAATTGGAGTTGGGCCAGACATGATTGGTCGAGGATAGCAGATAAGGCCGGACT
>CACRXP010000016.1:1559543-1623384 GCA_902702965.1 Spirometra erinaceieuropaei
TGCCTGCAAAAGTTCGAGGTTAAATGCCCTGATGTTACAGCTCCCTTCCTTCCCTCTCCATCTCCACCACCTTATCCGTCCCCCATCCCTCCGCGGAGGCTGACTAAATCGTCCTCAGGCTAGATCCCGCTTTGCTGAATGGCCGCTTTCGAGAGTTCGATGTTCAGGGAATCTGTGGGCAGTAGGCCTACGACCTTGAACTTCTTATTCTTCATTCGCAAATCTGAAGAATTAGCAACGATGTGGGGAAATTACGGCGTCAAATGCAAGTAGACGTAATTTCACGCAAGTACATATATTTTTAAGGCTGCGTAGTCACGTACTCCACCTATTGCTGCAGCATGTGTCTGTCGATGAGACATTACAATAGCCTCGGGCACTGCGCAGTCTGTGAAAAAGACACTCTGTCGCATCCAATCGTCCTTGGATCACAAGTAATTTGAAGGGGCACCCTCGGAGGTTGGTTGCTGGATGAAATCGCCCCACAGGAGGGCGCATTTCAAGCCGCCCACGATACGGAAAGTCTGTATCAAGTCTCCACACAATGGCAAACACATTCTGGGACAGTGATTCAGGTTAGCCAGGCGGGTCTCGTGTGAAAGTGTTCCCTGACCTCTTAGTAATCTGGTGACTCCCCAGGGTATCCAGGCCTGGGTTGCTTATTCAGGATACCAAAGACTTTGGAGGAATAGTCTTCATCGAAAACTGTAAATGCGCGCTTGAAGATGTACATTATTGATGTTGCGGCCCTAGCCGCCTTGCACAGTCCCGTACTCCACCTATTGCTGCAGCATGCGTCTGTCGAGGCGATGTTTGACTGACTGAGGCATTACAATCGCCTCGGGCAGTGTTCAATTTGAGAAGAAGACACTCTGTCACATTTAGTCGTCCTTGCGGCAGAAGTTATTCGAAGGGATGCCCTTGGAGGTTGATTGCAATTAGGAGCCGTATGAAGCCAGACATGGCCATTCCAGTCTCCCTTGTCTTTGTCGGTAATAACATACTGCCTATATCATGCGCCGCTGTGCGGCTGCTGGTTGGGTTCGAGAGAGAGAGCCCGTAAGGCACAACGGAACGAGTGAGTTCCGTAAGAACGATCGGTGAGCGCCCCCTATCATTGTATATTTCCGATCAAAAACCGACTGGGTAACGGGCTCGTGGCCCAGTGGTTAAAGGCGTTGGACTTTTAACAGGTCGTGAGTTAGAGTACCAGGTGCTCCACACTTCGGGGCTGGGTATGACTGGCTGATGACGACTAATAAGCCAGAAATGACCATTCCAGTCTCCCTTGACTTTATCGGTAATAAGATACTGTATGAAGTCCCCCCACAAGAGGGCGCATTCCAAGCCGCACACGATACAGAAAGTCTCCACACAAGGACAAATAAATTCTGGGGCAGAGATTCATGTTAGCCAGACAGGTCTCGTACGACGGTGCTCCCAGACCTCTTAGTAATCTGCTGACTCGTTAGGGTATCCAGGTCGGGGTTGCTTATTCAGGATACCGAAGACTTTGAAGGAATTGTCTTCATCAAAACCAGTAAATTCGCCCTTGTTGATGTGCATAATTGATGTTGCGGCCTTAGTCGGCCTAAAAGAGAGTTTGGAAGGCTTTAGAGTGTTTGTCCTCCAAATGCCGAGACCTTTCTGTGCGTGTCCTGAAGGTTGCCTAAACCGGCGGGCTTTTTGTCAGCGAGGAAGGCAAACAGCGCAGGGGAAACACACGACGGTTGCTGTAATGTGGGCCTGGATTCCATGATTGCGAATGAAATTAAGAAGACTCCTACTGTCCACCTAAAATCTGTCAGTAGATGGAGTCCCTGCGGCATTAATTTATGATAGACGAAGGCTACAGAGGGAAGTAGACTAGACATACGAGCCCCCCCTTCAAAACTTATTGTCGAGAACTGACGACGAATTCAGACGGCGCTTCCGTACCCTCCCTCGCGGAGCGGAGTCTGGTAATGCTGATTGAAGGGTCATAGTCCTTGAAGTTATGCGGGAAAGCAGGGGAAGGAGGATGCCGTTGTTCCGTTTGCATTTTGGAGAAGCTGCTTAAAAAAACTAGATGTATTTATTTAAATTATTTTATTTAAGACAAAATCAAAAATCAAAAAATCATTGATTCCCTTCAAAATACTGTCGAACAGAGGATATGCGCTTGTCCCAAGGGGTTCTCCACTGTTTGAAACATTTTTATATCCTTCTGAACCAGTGCTGTTAAGTGCATCCAGCGATTTTTCCTAACTTTTGCCTTCTGAAAACGCTTTTCTCTCAGGTATTTCCATTTTTGGGGATAAAAGAAAGTCGCAAGGTACGAGGTCGAGCATCTATGGGGGAGGGGGTGAGAAGCCACGGTCCTGCCGTTTTTCACCAAAACTGGTTGATTTTGAACGCCGTGTGAACAGGTGCGTCGTAAGGATGAAAAGCCAAACCCCCTCCCCCGACCGACACATTTCAGATAATTTATTTTTTTGCTGTCTAACGCAATCGCTTCAGCACTTGCAGATAATAATGTCGGTTCATTGTGGGGCCACGTGAAACAAATTCCACGTGGACGACTCCTTTGGAGTTGAAAAAAACAAGTCATTATGGACACGAAACAGAATTTAATGTTGCCACGTTGCTCCTTAAGTTTGTCATTACAAAGTCGCCGAAGGCAGCTAGTCGCAGCGCGCTCAACATTTCGACGTGCCCAACATCACTGTGACATGAAGAGGCAACCTGACAAAGAGCTTTTGGCGGAGTAAAAGAATCCTCTGCAAAGGAGTAAAGGAATCCTCAGTAAACTACCTTGAAAGGGTTCAAAGGCGTGCAACGAAACTTGTGACAGGACAGGGTTCACTACCCCACGAGACGGGGTTAGCTAGTCTCGATCTCTTTCCCTTGAGTTACAGGCAGATACGGGATGACCCGATACAGACATTCCGTATCATGCGCAGTCAGGACAGCAGCCTTGTACTGGGGGGCTCCGTCGAGTTGGCAACAACCACGAACCTGAGAAGTCATCCATCCAAACTACGTGTGACCGGGACCAGACTGGGCACACGAAAGTTCTTCTTCTCTAACAGAGTGTTCGAAGCTTGGAATAGCCTGCCTCTGGATGTCGTTATTTCCGCTTCCGTCGAGGTTTTTAAGAGGAAGCTGGATTTGTATAACGGTGTCCGCTAAAATACCGCCCGACCGCTGTAACCTTGGCAAGTGAGCAAAAGTACGATCGTTATTATACTACTTGCTGCATTTCAGTACCAATTTAATGTAATTTCTTATTGCCCCGAATCCATCACCTACGCTTACTGGCATGCACCTATGCAATTTTTGTCACTTGGGATATTATTTCTTTCACTGCACTCCAAAGACTACCGTACTACTGCGCGTACCACTAACAATCGAGCCAGTTCACCTATCTGTATAGAATTGACACTTTCCTGCGTATTTGTTACCTTTATGATACCTTTTCCAGTTTTCGAGATTTGGCAGTTGCTTGTAAATAAATAGGGAGTTCAAAGGTGAAGGCCTACATTTCCCTCAATAAAACGGAACTGAACTGAAGAAAAGGACGGAGTGCTCCCTTTCTTCGACGTCCAGTTACCGAGGCAGAAAGACAGAACCCGTCAGATTATCGTCTTTCGAAATGCGACAAATCTTTGGGATGTTTAACTTGCTTACCAAAAAATAGGGAGTTCAAAGGTGCAGACCTACATTTCCCTCAAATAAACTGAACTGAATTGAATTGCTCCGTACCTGAGCAGGTCATGCTAACGCCGGTAGGCCTCGTGTGAGACACTTTCTTATTCTGAAAAGTCTTGGCTACACATATCCTGCCAGATGGTCTGCGAATTCTACACCCCGATATGCGCTGAAACAGATGAGGCATTAAGGAAATACCTAAGCGACCCCCTAGGCAGAAGGGTAACTACGCAGGTTGTGGATACAACTGGCCTGAAGCAAAAAACAACACGGTATCCTGTTGGCTTTTGCTTGGGGATCCCGCCCATTGTCCTTGCAGGCCGTAAAGTGAAAGGATCACATGTTTAACAGGATGCTTTTCATGCGTTTAGATGCTAATATGAAAAATACCCTATTGCTCGAAAGGCATAAACAAATATTTCTTGCTTTAAACTCATTATCTGGGAAGATTCTTTTTATTCAAAATTAGTATTTTGAGAAAAAGAGTAACTTGATTGTTGAGGACGCATTTGACAATTTAGTCACGTTTAAAATTCCTAAGTTTATTAATGCAGTTGGAGCAAAGAAAATGTCTCATGTAAACTCATGTATGTAAACTGTATATGTACAGTGCGTGACCGATCTCATGAAATGTTTGCTAACATTCTGGAATGCGTTTCCAATTAGGAAGGATTACTGAAGTGGAGTCGTTGTGCTAATTTTTATGCAGCATAACCCTTTAACATTTCGGACTCGCCAGGATGTCGGCTTTTGAATGCTCTTCCTTTTGACCTCCTGCAGAAACCACACTCTGTCAAAAACGACTACTTAAGTGGCATGCAATTTTCCAATTTATTTTCAATGGTCTTATTGATGCTAATATATTTTACAGAAAACATGCACCAACATATGCTTTACCTTGCTCATTTTGTAGGAAATCACATTGTTTTCATATTTTATGCCCGAAGAAAGTGTATATTCAGGTTTTAAAAAAGTTTCTAATTATGAGATTTTGAAGGCCGTGCGATGTTCATGCATGTAAGATCGCACATTTCCGTTTACTAATGCTCCTCATGAAATGTACAACACAGTCCGGATCCATTTCAAAATTTCATGAACTCTCTGTGCTATCTTCCTAAATGCAGGGAAGAATATATGATTTTGTTACGTGGAAAGCATGCGCCTTGTAGACTGTAATTGGTAAACGCTGGCAGATCAGGATGCAAATTATTCGGGAATTGGGAAGCTTTTTAAAAATCTAAATAACATTTTCTTCTAAGCGAGCAAAAGAGAGCGTATTTCGTGCATGTTTTCTTCAAAATACATTTGAATTTACAAGACCATCGAAAATCAATTGGAAAAATACATGCTACATAAGCAGTCATTTTTTAACGATTGTGGTTTCTGCAAGAGGTCAAAAAGAGGTGTATTCAAAAGCCGACATCCTGGCGAGTCCGAATTGTTAAAGGGTTATGCTGCATGATAATCAATATAACAACCCCACTTAAGTAATCCATCCTAATCGGAAATGCAGTCCAGAATGTTGGCAAACACTTTATCAGATCGGTCACACACTGTATTCATATGCATTGTTGCCCCCTAAAACAGGTCAATCGACAAATGCGCTGGCCCACCACTGGGGCTACATTGGATTCTGGCAGGCATTATGGGAAATGCGCACGGATAATAGGTGCCAGCATTCGGGGTGCAGTGGCAGACCCATCTGCCGTCTGACTTCGCCCACATCGGGATCCCTGACGCCTCCTCCTTTTTGCTGTTGAAAATCCCGGCCAAGTGTTGTGTGAGCCAGGGGGTGTGGAGTGGAGCGCCAAGGCGTGGGCTC
Source organism: Spirometra erinaceieuropaei (assembly GCA_902702965.1). NCBI lineage: Eukaryota > Metazoa > Platyhelminthes > Cestoda > Diphyllobothriidea > Diphyllobothriidae > Spirometra > Spirometra erinaceieuropaei. The sequence continues at coordinate 1,565,056 of CACRXP010000016.1, forward strand.
GGCCGCGCCACCCACCTGTGCCCTCTCCCGTCCTTCGTCTTCTTGACTCTGTACTGACGGCGGATCCAGGCGGAGGGGGAGAGAGTGTGGTAGATGCCGCGAAAGTCTTTTATCCCTATAAACCAATTCATGCGGAAATCACCGTGTCTTCTTCACCTTGCTATGGGGCACGCGGCGGACATCGTGGGGCACGAGGGTCGAACTGTTGTATGTGCCAACAGGCAGGCCTCACAGGGTCGCGCGGGTTTATAAGATTTTGGCGAGTGAGTCACGGGAATGCTTGGAGTTCAGAAGTACAGATAGGGGGAAAATCAGTTTGCTTCTCTTCCCCTGAAGTTTCTACTAAATTCCAATTCTCTTATGCACTAGGGTGCTACCGCGAATTCGATCGCAGTAGACTTCGGATAGCAAACTGGCATGCACAGAGGGGAGAGAGTGACCCATTGGCGTCAGTAGTCAACGTGAGGTTTCCCAATTCGAAATCCATGAGCGCAGAATGCATAGGGTAATCTTTGCTCTGGTTGGGAGTGTACTAGCAGCCCAGAAGGTAGCAGCAGTAACCGGTCGAGCAAATTTGGAGTCCGCAGTTTTTGCTTTCGACAGCACGAGGAGCGCGTGTGCGCCTGAGCCACGTCCGGCTGCGGCCAATCATTGAAGAGTAAAATATCGATCAGCGTCCAGTCGTCGGCAGGTCGAAGGTTTGCAATCAACGGGCAAGGGAGAGTTGTCTATCGCCACACCGAGTGGACCGCCGCAGGAGAAAACGGTAAGGCAAGATTCTGTCAGACTTTTGAGTTCGATGAGGCCGAAGTCCCCCCGAGAGCATTTTTATCGCGGTTGTCCTGCCCGCAGTCCATTTACAAACACAACGACTCTCCACTCCTCAAAAACGGACCTGCGGGACGTGCTCGAGTGAGCGCTGTTCAGGGGCCTTATTGGGGAGCTGAGCTGTTTGCACGTTATCACAACAGTGACAAGCACTTTATAAGAAACCAACTTCGGGCAAATGTATTTTAGACGTCACTGCCCTTCGTAAAGTGGTAACCGATGCGCCTAAAACGGGTCAAGCGACAAATGCGCCGGACCAGCCCTGGGGCTACATCAGATTCTGGTAGGCATTATCGGGAATGCGCATCCACAACAGGTGCCAACATTCGGGATGCTGTGGCAGGCCCAGTTGCAGGCTCGCGACGCGCAAGTTGGGATCCGAGCCGCCCCCCCCCCCAAATTTGCTGTTGAAAATCCTGTTCAAGTACTTATTTTGCACCAGAGGGTGTGGTGTGGAACGCCTAGGTGTAAGTTTACGCCGCGCCAGCCACCTACAGTACGTGACCGATCTCATGAAATATTGGCCGAAATTCTGAAATGTGTTTTTGATTAGGAAGGATTACTTAGGTGGAGTTGTAATACTAATTATCTTGCGGCATAATCTTAAAATATTTCGGACTCGGCAGGATGTCGGCTTTTGAATGCACTTCTTTTTGACTTCCTGCAGAAACGACCATCTGCAAAAAATGACTACTTAAGTAGCATGCGTTTTTCGTATTGATTTTCGATGGTCTTGCAAATTCAAATATATTTGTATATTTTATATATTTAATGAACGAGCAATCGGAGTGTATGGTCCCTAAGAATTCTCGACGTCTCTTAGATGAGCAGACATCAGCAATGCGATTTTTGCACTCAAATTCCAGCGAGCACAAAAACACTTGAGCCAAGTGGTCTCACCACTTTACTGTCAACTGATCCCCTTGAAAGCGTGCAGAGATCAATTTTAAAGCTTGGCCACAGTAGACCGCGTTGTAGGCGTCGCATAGAATCCTGTAGACGATGTTATTCTTAGTCAAATGGCCAGCCGCAACTTTAGGGTATATACGCTACTTGTACAGTGTAGTCGTCTACATGTGAGCCACTTTTATTTGGCGCTTCCTCAGGCGCCATTCAAAAAGTTCAGACACATTCTTAATGTAGGGAAGTGTTTTTCAATATTTCGGTTCAGATGCCAAGAAAACTGCCAAGTGCTGAAGGCTATTCCTGTGGGATAATCCATCTGTGAACTCCCTATTGAAATCCCGACACAAAAATTAGAGTCAACGGCCTTTTCAGTAATTGTGGGTGTGTAATGCGGATGACACCTTTGTTTAAAGGGTTCAAATAGAAATGATCCGCAGCCTTATTAACTCAACACTATCAGGAATCCCATCCAGGCTCGTAAATGAAGTTGACAGCAAGCTCCCATTTCTTCATGGCCTGGTACAACGAAACACTAACGGGACATTCCGCACATCAGTGCACCTCAAAGAAACTTATGCTGATGTCGTTCTGATTTGAGAATAATCACCATACCATTCAAAAACGGAGCGCTGTTAACAGCCTATCTAATTGAGCAAAAATGCATCGTCCTGACAACGGTAGTTATCAAGTAGAAACTAATTATTTGTTTAAACAGTCTTACCGAAATCGCGATCCCAGAGAGTTCTTACCTCAAAACATGTGGCAACAGATGCTAAGCGAGTAAGGGGAACGATTGGTTTGTTCCACTCAGGTGTGCAGATCAAAGAAAATTAGTAAATACTTCCTTACAGTAAATATGCTCCCGAACTCGTTGAAAGACACCTGGGCAACCACCACATACAAGAAGCGCACAAATCGACGACTGCGCTACGCAACCAACTTGTACAACTTAAGAACGGGGTTGGTTATTTGGATAAAAGTCGTCTACAAGATTCCATGTTGCACCTGCAACGCAATGTACTCTGATCATGCTGGGAAACCGGCCTCTTCATGTATTAGCAAGCATCAGTTGACATTATGATGGGACCACCGTCTCAAGTAGTCATGTGCGCGCTGGAAATTGAAGAGAAATTCGCTTGATATATGACTCGCGCCGTTGGTGTCCGTTCATCGAAGAAAGGCCAAGAATTCTTGGAGGCCGTACACCCTATCGACTCGTGTGTTAGTCGGCACAGGATATCAGCTCACGACAATGACTAATTGGCAGGAAGGACCAATTAGTGTCCATTTTCCGGACATGTTTAAAATTCTGTCTCGTTTGCAAATTTGTTGTACGTCTGACGACGACATCGTCAGAATTTCATGCGACGCCTGCAATGCTGTCTACTGTGGCCAGGCTTTAAAATTGACCTCCGCATACTTTCACAGGCATCAGTTGGCACTGAAGTGCTGAAACCACTTGTCCCAAGTGTTTATGGGCTCACTGGAAGTTGAATGCAAAAATCGCATCGTTGATGTCTGCTCATCTAAGAAACATCGAGAATTCTTAGTGGCCATACACTCCGTTGGCTCGTGCATTAATCGGCACATCAAATAATATGTCACGTACACCACGGTGAGTGAACTGGGGAACTAACGTCGAAAATTTACGAGGCCGCTGTCAGTTAGCTTTACCCAATCTCAGCTAAACAAGACCTGACACTTGAACACGTGTTCTTTGGTTATCAGGCGTTATTAGGTTCAACGCTCTGATTCATTGCAGTGTATCTCAACAAGCCAATATGGCGTGCTTACGCAATTACGTTTGTGACCCGCTAAGTAACTTAGTACACCCTCATTTTCAGGTCATTGCAGTCCTTGCGGCAGACGAGGATATCAAGGGAGGCCACCCGGCCAATTTCTGCATCCTCTATCGTGTCTCCGCTGTATACCTGGGAAGACGGCGCTGAGATGTCCTTTAAACGCCTGTATCTGATCCCGTTTGATGAAAAAGGTATCATCCCCATACCATATCCAGGATTTTACCCTGCGGTGTCAGAAAACCAGTGAATCAAAACTTTCAGAAACCACCTCAGCCATGATTCATGAAACTATTGAACCCATTGGGGTACCCTTCAGCTGTTTGTAGATTGCTCTGTCGAAAGCGGACGGGCAGAGTTTTAAGGGGCCACTACTTGTTCAAGAAGCAGAGGACTCATGATCTACCGTTTTGGCTTCTTCCCCAAACTCCCTGCATTTCCTGGCGTTGCAGCGAATACAATCAGGCGACTGAATCAAGAAGCCGCGTCTGCTGCTGGAAGGGCTTTTTCCACAGCACTATGCGGTAATGATTGATGGAAAGAAGAGTATCAACTGGTCTCAAATGAGTTCTGAGCAGAGGGTTCCGCTCTCGCTCACCCCTTTCCGACTGTGTCAACGGACCGGTGACGGGATTGGGGGCACGGGTTGACAAGACAGAACAGCCCATCTGCGCGAGCCACGTACGGCCGAGTTCAAGTTTCATGTACCGGGTGACACCAGAAGACATGGAAGCCGGCATGCGATACTTCGTTCACCATACTGCCACCGTCAAAGGGAATCATGCGCAGTCTTCTAAGGGTGATGTGGTGCGGAGAGGTAACGCGTACGATACTACTACTACTACTACTACTACTACTACTGCTGCTGCTGCTGCTGCTGCTGCTGCTGCTGCTGCTGCTGCTGCTGCTGCTGCTGCTACCACTACTACTAATATTACAACAAAAACAACAACAACAACAACAACAACAACAACTACTACTACTACTACTACTACTACTACTACTACTACTGTCACTACTACTCGTGGCAGTGCGGCTGGTTCACGGCTACTAATATTACCACCGCAAACACCGATTGTTGCAATAAGTCCCGGGGAATCGACGTTAATAACGGCCTCCGGCACACAGTGGGGGAGGGATTTCGGTCGCCTAGACGTCACTGCCGCCCAGCTACTCGTATTCTTCTATTCCAGACTCCCACGCAGACAGGTAAACTGCTAAGTATTACCTAAGGGCGTGGAGACAGAAAACAAGGGCTGGAGTGTGCATAAAGACATAATGTCGTCGGCGCCTGGGTACTCCAAGTACACGAGGAAGCAGGAAGCAGTCCTGTTACTAATAATGTCCGCACCACCACCGCTACTACTACCGCCAATAGCTAAAATGGACCCCGGGAAACTTCAAGTTAACAACGGTTCCGAGCCCACAATTGGAGAGGGATTCCGGTCACATAAACGTCACTGCCAGCCGGCCACTCCTGTTCTTCCCCTCCAGTCTCCTACGCAGATCGCCAAACTGCTTAGTACCACTTACAGAGGCTCCTCAGGCACAGAATTGTAAAACAGAACACAAAGACTGGGAGAATAGAACGAGGGAAAGCCATGCACACGGAGAGGCCATAACACATTCGCCGCCGTATGGGTAATTCAAACCTATGAAGAAGCAGCAGCATCTACCGAACTGGTCTGGTTTCGGGACAGAATATGACGTTCAGCTTTATTTTGAAGTCCCAAACCGTATACCTCAATAGCGGTAGCACATTGGTGACTAATGTGGTAAATTCAGAGGTTTGCCTACAAAGGGAGGTAAGATTGACATATTCTGGTTCATTGGCTGTTAGTAGCCAACCATGCCCTAACTTAGACCGACCATATCTGAATTTGAAGGTTGATGAGTGCATTTGGAGGTCGAACGCTTTGCCACTGAACAATGCTCTGTTGGCCGCTATTAGCCCGAGTTCGGAACGTTTAAAGACTATGAGGTAATTTTTGCGCCAGTAATGCTAGTGGTGCTGATAGCAGTAGACTCGAGTGTTTCCATGACAGCTAAAAAAGGGAGAGTCCTGTCCCGTAAACCCCGATAATTTCTGCTGAACGTGAGAAATATCGGGCTTTTTCTGCAAAATTAACCAAACTTTCAAAATTTCGATAGCCCGACATCTTGGAATTCAAGACACAGTAAAACTTTGGAAACATTGACTGCTTGGCGAAGGAGCTCGGGAAGGTATGTGTTCGATAAGACGCGCGATAACCGCGAGAAAGTTGTCGTTGGGGTCTTCCCATATCCATTATTTAAGGAGAAGCTAGCAGTCAATTCGGTTAGGCCGTTGATGTGTCGATTGTCCCTCTTAAGTAAGTGTAGCTAGATTTCAGTCTTGTGATGTGGCCCGACGAAGCTGGAGGCAGGTAATGGATGGCCTGAAGACCTCATCAATAGTTTGTTACTCGCAGAATCACACGTCCGTAACGTTGTCAATTTAGTCCCACTGGTCTCCTGTCGGGCATGAGGCAACTAGTTAACATTGATCACAATCTTCTGACTTACTTTTTCCGCTATTGTGTTCGCTGAAACTCTTAAATTAGGACTTATGGTTGTTAAACGGACGCAAAAGAAATCTGCCCGCGTATTGCATAGCTGAGGGAAAAAATGAGAGAAAAATGAAAACGACTTTCTATTGCTTTATTCGATGGATCACGAATTCTTCCCTCACATCTGTTAACATAATGCTCAGTCAATCTGCCGTATTGCATAAGCGTGCTTTTATTCTAATGAAATGAAAGTCTGATGGCTTATCAACGTAAGGTGGCTTTGAGAACAAAAAAGGACTCAGAATATGACCATAGTTCAAAGACAGCTAAACGAACACTTGGGAGAGGAATGAAACAGAGAGAGGTTGGCCTGTTGCACTGTAGAAATTTTCAGTGCATTATACGCAAGCCCTCAAGTAACCAACTTTAGGGTTGCAGAATCTCTAATTCAGGAAGACCAATATTCTTGCATGAAAACAACAGGGTTTTGGCGATCAGCCTTGATATAACAAACAATAAAAGTCAATCAAAGAGGCAAAAACATCCTAACAGTCAGGTTTACCCTCTGAAAGGATTTAGTGCACTAATGCCTTATATGTTATAGCAGTTTATGCTTAAAATTTTATTGAATATCCCCAAATAAGCTGTCAAACAGTGAAAGTGGCGTACTGAAGACAAAAATACAACCTTTAGCCAAGCCTTCTGCCCGACAGATAGCATCTTGTTACTCGTTGAATTTTGCAATTACCGACGGAAAATGACCCGAATTAAAGGCAAGACGATCGATGTGAAATTCGACGACAGCAGTTTAATACGTGAAAGCAATATGAATATCCATTCGGATACCAGTGAGCAACGTGGTTAGTCTGGGATTCTCCGAGTCAAACCATTCCTACGTTAAGAGTAACAATGGGTTTAGGAAAGTCCCCTGTAGATGAGGACGCTTTGCAATAAGTTATGTTGACTACAATTTTAAATATTAATTTTTTGACCAAATAGGGAGGTTGTCGTCAGAGGCAATGTCGAATATTTAAGATTAAACTGAAACGCTCAGTTGACAATAAAAAGCAGAGTATTATGTTGATCGTGGAAGTAGGAAAACGAAGACAAACAATTAGACGGTGTTCACAAAACGTCAAGTCAAGCAAATGATGTTAACGCATTGAAAAGGTGTATTAAGGCGTATACCGAAGCTAAATGGTCCGAAAAATAACCTAGAAACCACTTCATAATCGAGTTGCTGCGTACATTTCGGATTAAGTAGACACCATGTGAACAGAAATCTGGAAAATGACGAATTATACATTTTTGACGCGCCAAGGCAAGAGTACCCTTTCGACTTAACAGAGCGCCTTCATTAGTAAAGGGCTAGCTGAGGACGTCCAAATTCCTCAAAAGCCCCACTTAACGATAGGCTAAGGCGTGGTGATTGTGGCGCACAGCGACGAGATGGACCGGTCTATGAAGACTGACGATGGGCAGGTGGCCAGTACCCGGGATCCAAGTTACGGAAAGGCGAGTGTGCGAGCCAGATATGGTCTAAGATGGGGTGAACCAAGAAGCAAACAAGTACTTTTTGCAATGGGCTCCTGAACTGGATGCCTGGTATTACGAGGATGGGGATGGTAAATCTAGACAGTTATGACAAGAGAAAAATTGCCTTTATCAGTTTGACATCACTTTCATGTAGACTGAAGATTTGACAGGAAGTAGTTTTTTAATGCGCTTTACAATAAAGTTGATGTCTTTGAGGTCCTCCTCTTAAGCAAATGATCAAAACTTCGGATACATCGAGGTCTGCTTGTTCTATCCCCGATATGATAGACAACAGTCAAATTGGCAAGGGGACAGACAAGGCTTGATACAACACGGGCTCGAGAGGAACTCCATTATTTGGATAGAATATCGCTCAAATAAAAGTATATCTGGTGTACCAAGCAAACGAGACCGATGACAGTCAGCGCTCATCTTTGGAACCGCCCCTATCAACTACCCATTATGCGTACGCTCTATTAGACTGCGTTAACCCTGGATGTATTGGTGAGTCGCGCAATGGCTTAGTGTGATCCTGAACCAGACTGTCAACTGGGGAAAGGAAGACCGTTACATGCAAAAAACCCCTGACGTAGGTTTTGTGTTTTGACTCAGAAATATTTACAAATGAGCGTGAAATACTGTACACAAAAGAATGAGGCGCGTTATTTTAGGGATGTGACATATTCACAAGGCGGAAGTTTGCAGTGCCCTTTCAGGGAAGACTACGACTGTCAAAGTACGTATCAAAGGGACAAAAGTTATGAGGAACGATGGCTGAAAGAAAAGTAGATATTTAAATCTCATAGTCAACGCTTAATAAATCTGCTGATCACATGAGTCAGTTCAAACAGGACCGAATTCATTCCCGTTCGTGAAAGCGCTCAAATTGCGTGAGGAGTCCGCCCAATTGGTTAGATACTTCCGACAATCGCATAGATGCTGTCCAAGTAATTCTGTTTGGCGACATATTTTTATCCAGACAAGTTTGTCTTCTAGAGCTCTTTGACTTGATAACTCTTCATTCAAGTGCAACTTGGGATTCGGACGGTATTTTTCAAGTTTCTGACAGTGGTTCACTTTATCCTGGAGATAAAAGCAGTCGATACGTCTAAATAAGAGGGTGTTATGCGACAAAAGTTAACATACGCGCATGAGCAATCTGTCCTTGCAACTCGATCGCAAGCGATCAGATCCTTAGGTGACAGCCCATTCTGTTGAATTTCGACAATAAGTTCAGCGTAGTTCACAGGCGGAACAGGTTCATTTGAGACGTCACGGCGACTAATTTTCCGCCTTTTAAAACGATCCTCTTCATCATCGTCATCCCGATCAATATCGTCAACATAATCTTCGTCTTAAAAAATATTGGCGAAGCGGCGAAACCTACACAACCGAACTGCACCCATGCCTAAAATAAACAAGACCACCACCTTCTCGTTCATTTGCTTAAATAGTGAACTGGATCTCAGCAAATAAAATACTCCAAATGCGTTGACAAAAGTCGATTTTCGGTCAATGCGCGATTAAATGTCCTAATTAGATGATTGAATTTGGTTAATGTAAACAAACACAACACAAAAAAATTTCGAAAGTCGGTCGGGTAATAAACTGCGATGAATTATTAGGAACGCCTTTCTGGAAGAGGTTTGGAAGTACACATTAAGGCATAAATAAATTAAGGGTACTATATCTCCCATTTAGACTGGTAGATGCCAAATATGGCGGTGTGTATCTTCAGAGTAACATTCGCGACAAAGACAAGGAGGACAGAAATAGGCTTTCACAGCATGACTACTCACAGCCAGCTCTGTAAAAAATTTGGTCATACAAATCTTTTTGTACCGATTTATAGTGAACAGATGCGCTTACTTATCATTACGATTGTACTGTGATCCGATCACATTGTAAATATTTGCAACATTATTCTGAGTGCGAATCTGCGAAGGCATTGTACATAGATAGGGTCATTAAGTCTCCGCCTCCAACCCTTTAAATACACGCATAAGTTCTATGGACCCGACGGAATTCCTGGGTTGACACATAAGGAACTATCAGTGGAGCTGGCAAGGCCTTCTTCAACTCTCTTTGTGCTGTCACTGGCAACAGAAAGTCTACCACCCTCAATGAAAGACAGCCAACTTTGTTGCCTTACATAAGGAAGGCAGCAGGATTGCAGCAAGCGGCTTCGGGCCTATTAGCTTGACTTGCCTCTCGTGCAAATCGATGGAAGTTGTAGTAAAGAGTGCCATAGAGCAATTTTGGTAAAAAATAGCATCTTACAGAATTCTCAGCATAACTTCCGGATAGGATGTTCCTGCCTCCCAAATCTGCTAACTTGCCTGGAGGTCTGGACCGGGGCTTTAGAAGAAGATTCTGAGGTCGATGTCGTGTACATCGATTTCCACAATGCATTAAACACTCTCCCGCACCAACGCCTTCCTCATATATTGAACGCCTTCAGCATCCGGGGAGATCTTCTTAACTGAATAAGAACGTTGTTGGTTAGTCAAAAACACCGTGTCTACATCGGAGGTGATATGCCAAACTGGGTGAACGTGACTAGTGGTGTGCTTTAAGACTCATTTCTTGGACTCCCACTCCTCATCGTTTATGTTAATAACAGCGTTCAGGAACTCGACTGCGGCAAAATGTCTGCTAACGAAGTTAAGCTTTGGCAAGTCACTAAGAGCCCGAATGATCAGAAAGCCCTTCACGATTATCTGCGCTGACTGCAAATGGGGATGTAGCTCAGTGGTAGAGCGCTCGCTTTGCATGCGAGAGGCCCCGGGTTCGATCCCCGGCATCTCCATAGTTTTCGTCCGCTTTCTGAGGGTGAGAGGTTTCGATAATTCTACTTTCTTCAATGCTGTTCAACTGTCAAGTCCCGGAAAGATCGTCGTCTTCTCCTCTTTCACATTCCAGCACTTACCCATAGTAGTCGCCCATACAATCTTCGCAACTCTTCCCTGATTATACCTTCTTCCGCTTCCTCCACATCTGAGCACTCTCTTTTTATCACTTGCAGGTATACTTTCCTCTAGAATAACCTTCCAATAAATATAAGGTCATCAGATAATCTACATACATTCAAGAGAAGGCTGCGTCTTTATCTGAATACTGATTCAATTGAACTTTTATTTTTTTCATCCTTTCCGGACAACTTTCCCAATGCCGCTGAGAAAGGGTATCGGGAATTTAGGACGCTGCCACTATTTTTCCGTATCCGCTCACACTTCCGTCTTTTGTGTGTAGTTTCGCTTCCTGGGAACCCTCATCAGAAACTTTAGTTTTTTCAATTTTTCAGTTCGTGCATCGTGCCCCTCACAGAATGCGATATCCTTCCTGGAAAATTCACTCAAAGAAGCAGCGTGGCTATGTTGACATGCGCGCTCTAGGCCGTCTCAGTTTCGCTGATCGCCGACACGCATCAGAATTCCACTCTGGCCCCCGCGATCTCGAACCTCCATTCCCAATCACTGATTTTCGGGGACCTTGGTGTAAACTCCTCATTTAGACCCCAACTGGTCTGTTGAGGACCACGGCGTGAATTATGTGCTTTAATCTACTAAGGTATCTCGAAGTATCAATGAGGTAGAGTATAAGAAGTTAATTGCTTCCATAAGCGATGTTGTTAGAAGGTATGGGCTCCCGTTATTCATGGAGTCCTTGTTGACTTGTTTTGGATTTATGAGAGTGTTACTAAAATGGGGTGCTAGACGTGCGTTTGGAAGGGGCACTGACATCACTGCTTTCTGGTCGCTTTCAAAGGCTATGCAGTCGTAGTTCGTATGGGGGATCGAATGTCGTTTGGGAAAATAACGTCTAGTATTTCGTTTCCTCGAATGGGTTCGTCGACAATTTGTGCCCAGTTGTGAAAGGTAATTGGAGATAACAGTTCGTCGTGCCTAGTGAGGACTGATAGTTCGGCTTATTTTATTTCTTGGCGGTTCAGGTCTCCCGAAATTATCTTATATTAATTTCTAAATTTGCATATATTGTCTATTAGATGGTTGAGGCCTGTGTCATCATTACTACATTCTGAGGGGAGTAAAGACATCCAGCTAGTGTGTTTTCATGGGCCTGGGATTGTAGTGTAGCAAAACACGCCTCCCCAGCGAAGGTTTTAGAGGGAACACCAAGACTACTTTGCTTAATTGTAGTTCCGATATAGGTTACACAACCTCCGCCTCATCTGCTATCACTACCCTGTCGGTAGAAATCACAATTTGGAACATAGAGCAAAGCATTCGATATAGATTGTAGGCTTTTGTACTTTTTTGATTTGTTTCACTACATTTTCTTGTACACCTGACCTGCCTGTACATTTGTTTGACTAAACGAAAATACACATTAACAACGCTACGGCGGTCAACATGTGTTCTGGTTTCGAGTGTGTTTGACGTCGTTATTTCTTGGCGTGCGCTTGTCACCTCTCAATACTCTCAGCAATTCGTACGAGCTGACGGAGACTTCCTCCTCAAAGCCGACTTCAACGTATCATCGCGGAACCTAGAGCCTCCCTTCAACCAGTTCCTCATCGGGACACTATCTCTCTACTTGATAGGATTCTACTTTACGTGAGTCTGGAACATTCCTTTTCTGGTTCTTTCAATCTGTACATTTTTTGTTGGTAAACACAATTCCCCCATTCGGAGTTAGTTTTTCCTGCATATATTACTGTTTGTAGTTTCTTAGTCCACATTTCCTCTACAAGATTCATTTACCCATGTCTTAGTAATACAAACTATATCGGGGTTATATATTTCAACGAAAGTTCTAGGTTGGGATATTTAGTGGATTATCGACCTCGCATCAATAACAGCGATAATCTGGATTCCGGAAATGGGATATGTGGGCTGTGGTGGAAGAAATGGTATCTAAAGGTATTTTGATTGAGTGATGGGTGAAGGAAGGAAACTGTGTAGTTGTTGGAAGGTATGGCGAAGCGAACGGCGGAATTTGAGTGAAGAGGTTGAGTGTATGTATGAAGGGGTTTGTTAAGTAAATGGTAATTGTATTTAGATGGGGTTTCAGCAGAGGAAGTGTGATCGTTTCTGGGTATCATGGTAAAACGTATATTTGTATCTAATAGCGTCATGAGACTGGGTCCGAGATCAGCGTCTTCGTCCTTCTCTGGTTGAGTGCCGGCGTCTGGCCATGCCTCCTTTATTTGTTTTCGCCCTTCCATCCTAACCGCCTTTTGCAGATATGCAGTTTTACCACGGAGAGGTACTCGCCAGAGATTAATCTGAGATGGTGGTACGTTTATCATTTTGCTTAAGTCGGGTTATGCGCTACTTTTTATTAGTGCCAGGATTAGATATACCTGTTAGAGGTTCAGTTGAGGGAGAGGAATGTTGATTATTGTGTTTGCACCCGGTGCCTTTTTCCTGAAGTGTACGCCTTTGCACAGGCGTGACGTTCGGACCTATGAATGAGTTCGGGCTCAGCAGACTTCCATTTATTTCAGGGTTTTGTTGTACCAGGTCGGCTTCGGTCTGTAAATAGAAGGTTACTGATACGGGTTTATTCTCTCTTCTTGAGTGGTCATTTGTTGGTATCTAGACAGATGTTTAGGCCACACGACTGTATACGTTGTTAAACTGTTGGTGCTGGATTAACTGTGTAAGTATATTGCGGATAATTATAGTAAATCTGCGCTTTTTATGCTAAATCTGCGTCTTGATCCATCTGCGACTTTCAGCTTAGTTTTATTAAGGGAGATATAGGCGAATGCCTTTGAACTCCCTATTGATTACAAATAGTCTAAGAGAAGCATTGAGAAGTGGAAAGTTGAAAAGGAGGTTTTGTACATAATTGCATGCAAAAGGCAGCCAACTGCCAGCCACTCGAAAGCGGGCAAACATAAACAGTTACTCACTTATTGCAATTAGTATAATCACATACGGTAGATCAGTCAGTCCGCCAGTGTATTTGAGGGAAATAGGCTTACGACTTCGAACTCCCCATTTTTACATAAAAAATCGAGAAACTAAGCAATAATGTGAAGGAACTACAGCAGTAAGTGAATGGAGACATCAATTCGCATAGAGTGCGCGACCGACCTCATGAACTGTTGGCCGAAATTCTGGAATGCGCTTTCGATTAGGAAGTATTACTTGGGTTGGATTACAATATTGACTATCGTGCGGCATAATCCTGTAATGTTTCGGAATCGCCAGGATGTTGATTTTTGAATGCACTTCTTTTCAACCTACTGCGGAAACCACACTCGGTAAAAATGACTACTTAATGTTGCATGCCTGTAACATTGATTTTCGATTGTCTTATAACTGCAGGTGTATTTTTTATAGAAAACATACAAAAACTGTTCTTTTTTACTCGTTTGGTAGAGAATCACGTTGTCTTCACATTTTATGTCTGAAGAAAGGGTATATTTAAGTTTTGACAAAGTTTCCCAATTCCCGAATAATTTTGAGCCCGGTCAGCCGTTGCATTAGAGTTTGGCGATTTCAGTCTACAGGGCGCATGCGTTCCGCGTAAGGAAGATCATATATTTCCCTATATCCTAAGAAGATACCATGTGAAATTCATCAAAGCTTTGTGATGGATGCTGACTATGTTGTACGTTTCTTGAGGAGCACCACTAAACGGGCATGTTCGATGCTGTATGTGTGGACATCGCACGGTCTTAAAAAGTTTATAATTAGAAAATTTTTAAAAACCGAAAGACACCATTTCTTCGAGTAGAAAATGTAAAGACAATGTGATTTTCCACCAAGTGAGTAAAAGAAAGCACATTTTGTGCATGTTTTCTGGAGGTTTCTGCAGGAGGTAGATAAGAAGTGCATTCTAAAGCCAATATCTTAGCAAGTCCGAGATATAATAATAAAAATTTTATTTAATGCCAGTTTACAGGCATTGTCAGGTAAGCGTTAAACACAAATCCGGCCAGCAGTGAAAAAAACTCCTGTCAGTGGTAGTTATTTACTTTGATCTTAGCAAAGCCTTTGACAAGGTGCCCCATAGACGTCTTTTAGTAAAATTGGAAGCCCTCGGCATCCGGCCGCCTCTACTCGACTTCATTAGGTCCTATCTGTCCAACCGATATCAGAAAGTCATGGTCGGTAATAGCTACTCGACACCTCACTCGATCACGAGTGGCGTACTTCAAGGCACGGTCCTGGGTCCGCTACTCTTCCTTCTGTACATCAATGATATTTCGACTGAACTTGGAAATTCGCAGACTTTTACTTATGCCGATGACCTCAAGTGTGTTTACTCATACTCTAAGGACACCGCAAATGTTTGTGTTGAAAAAATTAATGCCGATTTACTACGCTTAAGCAGATGGGGTTCGACCTGGCAGATGGAGTTTTCATCATCCAAGTGTGGTTTCATGTCTTTTGGTCCTACCAAACTTCCTGGTCCCATAATTTTTCAGAATAACCCACTCTCAGAATGCCTCACCATAAAGGACCTAGGTCTAAGTTATACAAATAAACTTGCTTTATCACCTCATGCAGATAGAATCTCTGCCAAAGCCGCGCAGATATGTGGATTCATATCGCATAATTTTTTCCTTCCGGAAATGAAGCTAAGACTTTATCAAATGTTTGTTCTTCCAGTCCTTGAATACTGCTGTCCTTTCTTCGGTTTAATGAACGCCTGCGACCGTAATAAAATCGAAAATGTTCAGAGGATTTTCACCCGGAATCTGTTCTCTCAAGCTTCGTCCAGTATTTCTTATACTCAGAGATGTCAGCTGGCGAACATGAAGTTTTTGTGGGTTAGAAGACTCGAAGCTGGCCTTTGCTTCCTTTTTCGCATCAACTCTAGCTCCAGTCTTCCGCACATTGACACTCTCACACCGAGAGATCGGTCTTATGCCACGCGCAACTCCTGCATGGTGATTCCGCCGCCTCTTTGTACTACATCTAAGCGTTCCCTCTTCTTTGCTTCCAAATATGCCTTCCTTTGGAATAATCTTCCGCCTGAAATTAGATCCTCGCCTAAGTTACTGGTATTCAAGTCGAAATTACGCAACCATCTTACACCGGAAAGCATAAAGGCACTGTTAACGGTCTCATTCCCGAACACTCAGATTCTTGACTTCGAGAAGGGTCCTCCTGGGATTTAGTGGTAGATTAAGTGGTAACTCTTAATTATATCATTAGAAACCCCTGTTTTTAATTGGTTTCTAAATCCATCGCTATCCTTCCCCCCATAGCGACAATTTTCGCGGTTTTTGATGTCATCTCCCGCATTCCGACCTCATGCGGTCTGTCGACGCTCACGGCGGAACCCTCAGTATTCACTGTTTACTAGTTGTTCGGTCGTTCCTCCCTTCCTCACTGCTCGGCTGAGCTCGAAGCGTGCTGTGGCGGATCGCATCTCGGTTCCTCTCGTCTGGCCTCTTTGACGCTGCGTACCAATCCGGCCCAGACGATCTCAATTGTGAATCCCGTATACAATGCCATTTGCAAGCCAGTCCTGTCTGACCCACATTCGTACTCATCAAGGCGGACATTTATTGATACCCCGACGATGACCGACAACTTTCCGTTATATACCGCCACCTACAGGCCAGTCCTGCTCGCTTTTTTCTGTTATTATTTTTAAAGAGGGGTTTTTTTCTCCTGTAAAATTAATCCAATCATTTTTAACTTTTTCTGAGGAGTTTTTTTCACCCCTCAATCATCATGTTTCTCAATGGACTTCTAATTCAGAAACTATGAATTGCATTTTGTAAAGATTCAGCCCACCTCGTCTAAATCCCGCATGCAAATTTATTTTAACTTGCTTTTATGGGACCCCGACGGGTCTTTAATAAAAATTATATATCTAAAATTATCTATCTAAAAGGAATAAAAACAAAGAGCCATCTGCGGGACCACTCGTCCAATCGAAAAAGATTTTCTTGGAAGTTGGTCTCGTCGGCAGTAGTGTTGATAACCTTCTAGATTTTTATGTCATCTGCAAACATGGCACTTTCACAGTCGAACCCATCTACACAATCATTGATAAACAAAAGAAAGAGGGTTGGTCCGAGCACCGAGCCTTGTGGAACTCCACTCTCTATAAATGTGCGCCTTGATTGCTGTTGTTATGTGCAGACAATTTGGGAACGGCCGACGAGCAAATTCTCGATCCATTTAAGAATTTTGCCGCCGATGCCCATGACTCTCAACTTGCACAGGAGACGCTGATGCGGAAAACTGTCAAACGCCTTCCGCAAATCAATGTAGGCCACATGCACAGTGTGTTTTTCATCGAGTGCTCTTGTCTACCTTTGCATTGTGCATATCAAGTCCGTTATACATGATATCCCCCACGGAAACCGTATTGTGCATTGGATAAGAGGTTGTTGGTTTCCAAATAAGCCAACAACTACTTTTTAATAGTTTTCTCCATCAGTTTACAGCAGTATCAGTATCAGTATCAGTATATTTCAGGGAAAGTAGGTGTGTACCTTTGAAATCCCTATTGGTTACATGCAGAGGATATATATGGAGGAAATGGAAAGGAAGTAACATGAAAGAAATGCGAGGGGAATAGCAAAAACTGTACAGATGAACACAGAATGTCATGCGTTAACAGAGTTTAGAGGCACATTAACTTGCTTTGTTGGTCAAAATACAGCGGACAGTTGAGGCACTCTTAAGACACGGGAAAAGAAGTAAAATTGTTTAGTCTACAGGCATCGTGGTGAATGCGAACAGCGGTGTGTGAGGTGGCCCAAGCTAACTAAATGACATAAACATATCTTACTTAATTGTTGGTAGTAGCATCGTTATAACACTAAATTGTCCGCGTTGGCTGTCAAGGTGGCCGTAGTCCGGCGTTATTGTGGTGCGCGTTACAATGCTGATCTAGTCTCCATTTAAAAGTATCTATCGAGCCTGACATAACAACATCCTCAGGCAAGGCATTCGAAGCTGCAACCACTCTGTTGGAGAAGAAGAACTTTCGGGTGTCTAGCCGGACACCAGCCACACGCAGTTTGAGTGGATGGCCTCTCAGGTTAGTCGTAGTCGCCAACTCGAAGAAGTCTCCAAACGCGAGGCAGCAGCCCTGATTGCGCACGTTGCGGAAAGCTTGTATCAGTTCCCCACGTAGCTGTCTGTAACTCAAAGGAAAGAGGTCAAGATTAGCTAATCGCGTTTCGTAGGGTAGTGACCACCGCCCACATACAAGTTTCGTTGCTCGCCGTTGAACTTTTTCGAGTATGCCCAAGTCTTTAGCGGCCCAGGGTCGCCATGCTTGGATAGCAAACTCCAGATGCGGTCGCACAAAAGTTTGAAAGACCTTAGCGAAGCTGTCTTCATCAAAGGAGGGGAACGCACGTTTGACAAGGTATAGCATGGAAATCGCCGACTTGGCCACCTTTGAACATTGCAGCGAAGGTTTAAGCGAGGTTGTGATCCATACACCCAAGTCATTCTGGGCGTCGACTTCTTGCAGTGGTTCGCCAGTCAGACGGTAGACCGTGTGGTTAGGAGAACTGGTTCTGCCGACGCGTAGGAAAGTACACTTGTTTACGTTGAACGGTAGAAGCCAGTCTTTCGACCATTGCTCGAGGTGGTCCAGACTTGTCTGCAGTCGCGCCTCGTCAACTTCGCTTCGTATGGTACTCCAGATCTTTATGTCATCGGCAAACATTGCGACATCGCAATTCAGTTCGCTTGCGCAGTCATTGACGTATACGAGGAACAGCGTAGGGCCAAGAACAGAGCCTTGGGGAACACCACTCTTAACGGCAACCTCGGCAGATTGTTGGTCACCGACGTGGACGGCTTGAGAGCGGCCGATTAAAAAGCTCCGAATCCACATCAGAAGCTTACCCCGCACTCCTGCACGGCTTAGTTTGTATAGAAGGCGGTGGTGAGGCACGCTATCGAAGGCCTTTTTAAAGTCGATATAGATGGCATGCACCATATCTCCTCTATCAACAGCCCTAGTCCAGTGTTCCAGACAGTAGTGCAGGTTTGTCACACAGGATCTGCCTTTTCGGAATCCATGCTGAGAATCGGAAAGCAAATGGTTTTGTTCAAGGAACTGCATTAGTTGTTGCTTTATTATCTTCTCCATAATCTTACAGCAAATGGAGGTGAGGCTGACCGGTCTGTAATTGTTCGCAGAGACCCGACTTCCGCCCTTGTACAGCGGCGTAATCCACGCCGACTTCCAGTCGGGTGGCAGATATCCGGTCTCGAAGGATGTATGGAAAAGCATGGAGAGTGGCTTAGACAACTCACCGGCGAGTTCCTTCAAAATCTTCGCCGGAATCTCATCGGGACCTGGTGATTTGGATTCCTTTAGCCTCAGCAACTCCGTCAGAACCATACCCTCAGTGAACTGGACGGTCTCTATAATTGGGGTGTCTTCGAAGGATTGAAGGGCCGAAGGGTTGAATCCTGTTTCGCTACTAAAAACAGACCGAAAAAATTCTGAAAGGTGATCAGCTTTCGCCCTGTCGTCAGTGAGATATTCGCCTTCAGCAGTCCTTATCAGGGGTATTGGGTCCTTGTTCCGCGTGCACTGCCTAATGTAACCGTAGAATAATTTAGGGTTCTCCGCGGCACGGTAAAGCAGATCCCGTTCGAATTCCTTTCTAGTTTTGAGGATAAGACCCTTGACTCGATTTCTTTGAATTTTGTACGCGCATATAGATGTGGGGCTCCTGTCAGAAAGCGATTTTTTCCACAGCCGTCGTTTTTTATTCACTTCATTCTTCAAGGCTTGCGTAAGCCATCGGGGTTTGTTAGTTAACCTCTTCCGTGAAAGCGGACAGTGGTTTACGATCAGCTCGTGCAGAATTTCTCGGAACCGTTGCCAGTCTTCGAGTATGCTCCCAACAAATATGGACTCCCACTCAATGCGTAAAATTTCAGCCCTCATTTGGTCGAAATCCCCGCGCCAAAGGTTTCTTCTAACTGTCCCGGGTTTCTTAGGCATGGAAAAAAGCGAGTAATCCCATAGAAGAACGACGTGGTCACTTTTACCTAAGGGGGGTAGGCATGACACCTCATCAATGCTGTCCTGTGACTTCGTAAGGACAAGATCAAGGCAGTTGGCTTGTTGGCCCGCAGATTGGTGTCAGACTGACGGGTCTGTAGTTCCTCGCAAGAGCACGACTACCACTTTTGTAAAGGGGTGTAATGGGGCCGTCTTCCAGTCTGTGGGAAGGATTCCAGCGTCAAACAATTTCTAAGTAAAAAAATGAATATAAATAAAATAATTTACTATAGACCCATCGCGGTCCCTTCGTAGCAAATAAAAGTAAATTTTCAATGTATTTTAGATGAGGTAGGCATAATCTGCACAATATGCCATACAAAGTTATTGAATAAGTAGTCCATTAAGAAAAGTGATGAGCGAGCAGTGAAAAAACTTTATCGTAGAATAAACAAAATGATTGGATTAACTTTAAAGGAGAATACTGTCGCTCATGAAAGGATAAAAATGCGGGCTAGATCGGCCTAAATGTTATATTTTATAAGGGCTTCAAAACGGACATCATCAGGGCAGAATTGATACGCCGAATAAGACTATTCGCGTCAAAGTGGCGAGACGAGAGGAACTTAGACGCGATGGGTCACAGTCCGCTTCAAGCCCAGCTGAGGATTGGGCAAGGCAGGTACGACGAAACTACAAGTAGACGGCGAATACAGAGGGTTCCGCCGTGGGAGTCGACAGACTGCTTGAGGTCGAAATGAGATGACAACAAGAACCGAGAAAATCATCGCTATGGGAGAAAAGTGATAGCAGTGGATCTAGTGACCCATTCAAAACGGGCAGAGAAAAGATAGTAGTTTGGCCAGCAGTCTGGCAATTTCAAAGGACAGCACTGCTGGGATCTCGTCCGGACAGGGAGATGTACATTCCTTCCAGCTTTTTAGTTCTCCTTTAATTTAATTTAATTTATTAAATGTCAGTTTACAGGCATTGTCAAGGGAAGCGATTAAACACAAATCCGACCAGCAGTGAAAAAAACTCCTGAAGAATAAAAATATAGTTGATGATGGTTTTTATGGTTTGAAGGGTTCAGGAGAAAAAAAACTGCTGGCGGTAGATTTTCGACCGTCAAGAAGGGGGGGGGGGGATTGCACGGTATCGGGGATCATCGGACGTCAATTCCTTTCATGAAGTTGGGGATAGTCAAAGTAGAGACGTTGAGGAACAGCTGGGGAGACCGGCCATAGTGTTCAGAGACCACAAACGTCATCGCTACGGTAGAGTCGATCAGTGGATTCAGCACCCAAAATTTGAGGAAGCTTTTCTGAATGCAAAGATCGAGTAGTAGTTCTCTTAAATAAAGGATAATTTTGCAGAGTTTTCACACTCATTGGTAGTTTATTCCAAATAGCAATTGCATTTACAGAATAGAACTGACGATATCTAACAGCACGTGCCAGAGGCAGAAATAAGAAGACCTCATGGTGACTATTAGAAGAAGAAAATTGGCTCTCCGGAGCAGGTTTATTTAACTGCTGACGTTTCAAAGAGCTGGGTCGGCTCTTCATTGTCAAAGCGTAAACTGCACCTAATCGATCAGAAATGTAATTTAAAGTGGCAAGCTGTGTTGGCTGGCCTCATGCTGATCGATTTTTTCTCTCCTCCCGCTGCGTCGGCCCCTCAGGAAATGGTTGACGGGCGTTTTTGCCTGTGCGCTTTATGAGTCACCACTCCGTCGAGGGGAGCTGATTGGACTTTAGTCGGGCGCCAGACCGACCGCCCGACTAAAGTCCAATCAGCTCCCCTCGACGGAGTGGTGACTCATAAAGCGCACAGGCAAAATCGCCCGTCAACCATTTCCTGAGAGGCCGACGCAGCGGGAGGAGAGTATCGGCTACTTGTATTCTCAGTTCGTCAAGCTTGGAAAACAGACTCTGAGCATTGGTGTAAAAGAATTTTAGTTTGCAACATTCGACAATGTTTCGTTCGGCTTGTCTCGGGTTTGCCAATATTATGTTGTTGCCGCCATCATGATGACTGGCTGGTTCCAAAACAACATCGCGTTCCTCTGTATTACTCGTCCCCTGAAAATGGCCAAGTTGCTCTCTCCCGCTGCAAGTCTCCTCTTCAACTCCGTTACCAATTCGCGGCGTTTCAGACGTTCCGCTGGGGAATAGTCCGGCTGAAAAAAAAACTCCCTTGTGAGAGTTTCGGAGGCTGCTTTTCTTGGACAGAAGTAAGCTAGCTTCCTCTTTACTGTTCAAAACAATTTTCAGAGGTCGTGGCCGCACAGTTTCTGATTGTTCGCTCACCTTCTTTCCGATCCTGAAGGCTGCGCGAATGGTTATCTTTTCAATCGAATTAAGCATTTTGTTCAGTAGGTGTTGAAGCATATTAAGGTCAGCGGAGATCCTCTCCTTCGGGGTAGGAGCATCCGACTCCGATAGACCCTGGACGACTACGCAGTGCTGACGATCAAGGGGTTCATTTTTTCTGTTTCCGGTGGCCTTGTCAGCTGAAGGTCTCAGAAGATCCACCGGAGTCGTCTGGGGTTCTATACTCCCGTTGTGGCGCTTACCCTTTCCATCTTGCCATGAGCTTGTTCCCTCACTTCCAACTGAGGTTCCTATTGAACACGCGGAATGGCTGAGAGAAGTTGATGGCTCGCTTGGGTTGTCTCCCATAGAAACAAGAGACTCCGTTGCTATTTTCCCATCGTCCTGGGTATCGGCGCTCTTGCACAGAGGTTTTCCACATGCTTTGTTCTTTGGCTGTTTTAGAGTTTTGCTCTTTCCATTTTTCTTGCTAACTTTAGCGCTATTCACCGCGTTTTGCACACTATCGTTCGCTTGCACGAGTTCCCTTAAAGCAGTCAACTCTCTTTCGAGTTTTTGGACTTTCAGCAGAATAAATGAGCATCCAGTGCACGGCTCGTCCTCGTAACTAACAGGTTTTGCTGTGATAACGCTTTTAGCGCGCTTTGCGGGCCCCTGGTTGCAACTATAAAGAGAGCGAGCGCTAATCCTAGGTGGCAAGGCCTTCTCAATAGACTTTCCTTCATGCATAGTGTCGTTTGTACTACGAATAATGTTTACTCCATTATTTATTTCAGGCCGCTGGCCGTGCGCAGATAGTCTAGCGGTCATCTCGCTGGTCACCCTACGACTGGACATGGGTTCGAATCCCACTTGCGGCGATCGAGCTGATCCGAAATCGCGGCAAAAGCTATACTTTAGAGACAACATTTAGTCAGCCTCGACTTCTAACGTTAAAACAACTATGTCCTGGTCTGAACCCCCGAGTGGACCTAGGAATGACACTGACAAAGGCATGCAGCCTCTACAGAAAATTAGGTCAAGCATGCTTGATCGTCGGGTGGGGAACTCGACCACCTGACTCTACACCCCAACATCCACAGTCTTCAAACCTTCTTGGGCCTGAAGGCGGAGACCAGCGGACTTCGGGGAGATTAAAGTCACCCGCAGCATGAAATGCCCGTGAGAGTAAACGATCGAAATTCTCATTGGCGTTGGGAGAGCGACAGACGCAGTCAATGAGTAAGGAGAACTTATTTTTAGTGCAAACTAGAGCCAGCAGCTGCCTTCTACCGCGAAAAAATGAGGGAGGTTCAGCGGCAGAAATGTAAGTGTTTGCTTAACGTAGACGCATCTGTTCCCACCACGGCGGTCTTGACGATCATGTCGAATGCAATTATAGCCTAGAAGAGAGAGTTCGGAGTCATCTGCGGAAGCTGGTGCCCATGCCTCAGTTACTAAAACAATATCCGGACAATGGGCGAACACCAGAGTCTGAAGCAAAGGCATCCTTTTTAGCAAGGATATGGTATTTAGGACAACATTTTAAGGGGAAAATCCGTTTGTTTCTGAGGGATACGGGCTGCATCGTCCAGTGCTTGGCTGCCCACGGAACACACTGTCCGGATGCACCAATCCGGTTCTGAAAAAATTTTTAGGCATGAAAAGATTCTGACGCGAATAAAAGGGAGTAGGATTTGGGGGAGGAAAGGACGGGCAGGGAAACTGATGACTGTTAGTGGCCGACTGATTTTCTGCTGGAAATTCACGGGCCAGATGCTGTAACGTATTCCCCCCGGAACGAAACTGCGGAACGGATGAGTTAGCTGACTCAGTATGAACAGTAGCATGAGGAATGCACTGGCGAAACGGTCGTGGAGGACGCGCTGCTTTCATGGGGGCATAGATTCTATTAAGAGGTGGGAATATCGGCATATTTAGCCTAACCGCTGGGGCTAGTTGGAAACATGCTACGCTTTGGGCCGTGATGTTTGAGGTATTGCTAGGCGATTGCGCAGGAAAAGATTTCATAATGGAGCTATATTTACCAGGTGTCCGAGTGGCTGAGACAGCAATTGGATTTGCCTTTGACTTAGACACATGCTTAGGCTTACTAGGGGTTGCTGGGGGAGTCGATAGAGGCGTGTTTATACCAGGCGTGATGGTGTGTTTAAAGAGCTTACCATTAAGAGTAGTCGAATTCCCTACGGGATTGACTACGCGGTGATGTGCAGATGCCGCAGATGGTGTTGTAGAGGAATTATTCAAACTGACAGTAGGTGTCATTATCTGGGTGTTGGTTTCTGCCACTTTTAATTTATTCCGTCTTCGCTGCAGGGGTGTGAGGTCCGACGAAACCGAGCAGCGTCATTTACGGCAGAATTCTAGTTATCTCCCTCCTCGACAAGATAAAATCGACTTCTATCAAGGAGAAAAGGGTAGCTAGTATCGGCGCATTACGGCCGAGAGAGCGCAGCCGTTTAACTTGTGCGACACTGAAACTCAAGCCACAACTTAGCGGGAAAAAATGCGCTCCCTCTATAGCAGGTAAGTGATTCGAAATGTTTCGCAGTACAAATTATGCCTACAGAAGACGAAGATGCGATCACTGGAACAAGAAATTTATTGGCCTGACGTTTCGAATTCTCACACGAATCCACCATCAGAGACATTCGCCGATGTTTTCTGAACCGCAACCTGGAACTCGTCTGGTTTCTTCTATCAGCAGTTTTTTTTGGGCACGAAGCGCTCCGATCGGCTCGACGGTGGGAAACCTTTGCCCTTCGAGAGTCGTTTACATATGCGCAGATTCGAGTTCTGCACAGGTGTCTCGACAACAATGTGCCGCCGAAGTGTGTTTCACACAAACCTCTGGTCAGCACAGAGCTGGCGACACACGCAGTACTTCAGCACGGCCGACGAATTATACCTGCGTTTTACTCCCTCCACAGTTTCAGAGCTTATTACTACAATGACTCTAAACGCTTGTTCAATTACTTTTCAGAAGAGCTGCTTATGTCGCCATATATCAACTGATCGAGTATTTCGTTGGCTGATGTTCTGTTACAACTAGCAGAGGCTTAGTTTTGGACGATCCACGGAAGGCAACGAACACACACTGGCACCTGCTGCGTCTCCGGCCACGATTCTAGCGCTCGAGACGGTGAGGAGGCCGCAAGCTTCCGTCTGTTAGCACGTGTTCTTCGGGGCACTACAGGGTGCTAGTAGGTTCACCGTTGCAGTACAAGGATCGAAACGTTGCTAACGTACAACGAAACGCTCAGAATAGCAAACACTACTGTTAATTTGCTACAAAGCTAGAAAGAGACGGTCTGACACGAAGTCACTAAAAGGGCACTTCACAAAATACGACTAATTTACCAGACTATCTAACAAGACTGGAAAAAATAATACCCGGCATTAAAAAGGGACTTTAAAAAAGGACCCATTTAAAAAATAGGCATTTATAGCTTAAGAATCTCAACGTCTAGGCAAAGCTTCACCTAGCATTTAAATTGAGCTGCGCGCCAGCAGCTTCAGTCAACTCCCTGCGCTCTAGAAACCAAAAAGCTTTTGATTAACTTCAACATTCACTGTATCAACCCGGATAACACGCGCACTACTCCACCCTTTCCGGTGTCCTCCGTCTTTGAAAACCTTCTGGAATATATCGGGTTGGGGTTCGTACAGCTCACTGCTCAGTTCTTAAGGTGCGAGTGAAGCTACTAGGTCCCCGCACCAGGCAATCAGCAAGTTTATCGCGTGTTCTTGACTTTAATCCTTATTAATTTGATTTCTGTATCTCGTCTTTGCAGTCATAATCTTTACTCTCGAGTCAAGTGTCGGGAGTCCTATCACACAGTTTTGGATTCCAGAGGTAGCCATACAGCAAGTTGAGTCGTAAGTAATTACCCTCTTACAACTCTCCACAGAGCATTGTAATGTCAAGCTTGCATTCAGATGTACGTAGGATACAAAGAAAAGAAAACAGGATCTTCAAGAGTCATTGACTTTTCGTACAAATCCGAATAATTTCGAACAAGGCAAAGGCGACAAAGCATGCAGAATTTACTGACGTCATAACTTTCGAGACCTCTCATTCAGCTGCACACGGTCATCGCATAGTTATATGACAAGGCAAACTGTTCAATCAACGACCGACCTAGAGAGAAAAAACTTGATAGGTAACCTGAAACATGGGTCTAGTATGCGGGTGCATATGGCGAGCGGGGGAGGGGGAGAGAAGTCATCCAAGTATGAGAGAATTTGTGCGGCGTGATTTAGAGTGCAACGTGCGGGGAGCATTCAGTCATGCCGGGGAGAGGGGGCGGGTGGGGGCGAAATGAGAGGGCGTACATGGGAACAGGGTTTCGTCCATAATCGATAATTACCATGGCAGTGCCAGGTTTACCACATGGTCCAGCTGCTTACAGAGTTCTGGTTTCCTCCTCCGTATTGCAGCGGCCTCTGCAAAGCGCAAGAGACGCCCGGTCGTCGCCCGAAATAGGACCTTGAATGCAACCATTGGGTCCACCGTATGGCCCGTGTCCACTAGGCGCTTTGTGATTGAGCTCCTGGGCACCTTATTTTCCGCCTTAAGCAGCCACTTCGGCATGTTTTCGGCTGACCGAGCTGCCAACTGCCTTTGCGTGCGCCCAATGTACTTTCATCCGCAACTACGTGTAAACTCATAAACACAGTTTTTATGTGGCGTGCATAGGCAAAATGTCTTTAGTTGGTCTAACTGGGATGGCGGTTGTGGTGCTTATGAACAACAATTTAGAGGCCTTTGCCTTGTTCAAATTTATTCGGGGAAAACATTGCTTCAATCTAATCATTTCGGTCTGTTTGACCGACACCCCTGAACAACTGAGCTTCAGATATTTTAATAGGCAGTGTGTACAGTAGTAAACATCTTATGGGAGATAAACTACAGGTATCACTTGCCAGACTGGGTTTAGTGATACGGGAAACATTACAGTCAAAGCCAGACACGTGTGGTCAATGTGGTGGTATGGCCTGTTTGTTTGTCTGTTTCGGGAACTTGGAGGTATTTTGGGTCTCGTTTTCCGGATGAGCCTCGTGAGTTTGGCTGGCAAGGTTGCTCTCATTACAGGTAGTTATGGATGTCTAAGGGCCTAGAACCTTCCTTATAGTGTGTTTTGAAATATTTTTCCCTTATGGTTTATGCTGCACACAAAGTCCGTATATATCGACTCGACGTGTATGTCGGGGTCCCTGCGTTGCAGTGTTAGGTCTGTACTGAGTTTTGTCGGTCATTTTGTGGAATTTTCGCAGTTAAAGTGGCATAGACGTTTAACGAAGCTCTGATCTCCGAGTATTTCTGTATATTTGCTCATCTACATGTTGGGGATGTCAGTGTCTCTGATGACACTCCCTGATAACATTTCTGCTCAGAATCTGCGCCGAATCTAAGCCGAGGTTTAGAATAATCTACGCAGAATCTGCGCCTAGTTTGTCACTCAAATCTCCTCAGAATCGGCGCAGAGGCTCGGCACAGAATCTGCGCAGATGCTCGGCACAGATTCGGCACATAGGCTCGGCACAGAATCTGCGGCGAAAATTTCGAATCTCGTGTCGTAACCGTGCAGAACCCCCCTTATTTTCTCAAAAGTCCCACTCCTAAGCTGTTTCCCCTATTTTCATGCCCATAATGCTAATCTACTATCCCGTAAGTAATGTGAATGAAGACAAGTAATGTGGTTGTTCGTTATTAAAATTTTTTGTAAAAAGAATAATATGTACAAAATAGATATCTAGTTAAAAGCGTTCGAAATCTGGTACAAAATAGATATTAGGTAAAAAAAGTAATAATGTCTTGTATAAATCGGTCATAACAGACCGTTCTAAGGCTGTGACGAAGAGCCAGACGGTCCCGGACGAGGAGTATCTTCGTCATCCTCGGCAGTGTCTAAAAAAGCACACTCAAGTTAATTTTGGTAATGTAAATAATAGATGCATGAGGTCTGATTATGAAGGGGTAACTAACCGTCCAGTGGGCGTGTCGTAGATAGTTTACTCGTCCTCTTTTGTAGCCGATCATAGGCCCTTCTGAACATAAGGCGAAAGCATTTCTCTAAATCATGCCGATCTGAACTGTGATCGGCATTCCACCTATTGAAGACATCTATGTAGCCGGTTGTTAAATGGGAACATTATGTTTTAATACCTAGGACGACTGAGTAGTCTGGGGAGCCGAAGAATGCGCTCTTTCCGTGTTGTCGACCGTAAAACGTCAAGTAGTGTGTTATTTCATCCTCAAATAGCGTAGTACTACGCTATCCTCTATATAGCGCTATATATATAGCTCTTCACTATTAGCTCAGGTCTGCGGGCTTGTGTGCGGCCGGCGATTCGATTGACTAACTGGGCTCAACCTGCGCGATTTACTCAGCCTTATTGCCACATCCCTGCCACTACTGCCAATTATGCGAATGAACTGTTGGACGGATATATCCGTCCAGCAAGAACTACTGGCAAGAGTCTGCCAAGCATAACACTACCTGCTGACTAGCCGTGGGGGTTAGCCCTGGGCGTGTGATGTTATTAGGGTGTGCTTTATGCTAGGGTAACGCACATTATCACCGCAGTATACTCTGCGCATTTAACTCCATCTGCTCCTAACCGTAAAGTTTTCCAAATCCTTGGAATTCTTTTCGGGTGTAGCATATGTAACTTGACAACAACTATGGAAATGCGATCGGCCGCATAATAGGAAACAGTAAAAGGCTCTGTTCCCAGTACCTTACCCGAACGACTACATCCAGAACTGTCTGACTTCGTTTCCCTTCAGCAAATCAGATTCATCGGAAAACCTACCTTGCCATGAGAATTCAGCCGGAAGGTGGGCATTTACTGACGTTAGTCACCGGTTTACCATTATCTCAATAGAGGGCCGTACATACGATCTCAGTCTCCCACACGATTTTCCACGCTGCCTCACAAGCCCATCAGTTTTACTACTCCAGGTATAGTGGGTCTGGAGGAAAAATACAGGTGAGGCCGAAGTTTCTGGCCAAGAACAGTAGAGCTACTGTTCATCATGAGCAGACGAAAGGGAGTTCTCATCCGCTCGCTCTCTGTACCTGACACCATGATGGACTACTTTTTCCGTACATATTTTAACAACTAGGCAGTATCTGGATTCAGGTGTGCGTTGATATTTTACAGTTGTTTCTCAAATGCCCCAGTTGGTGCGTCACATAATTGCTGACATATCAACCGCAACAGACGAGTGCAAATAGTTGCACCGATGCCCACTTTTCTGAAATGACCTAATTGCATGAATGACAGGCTTACAAAATGTTTGTGCTTATAACGTCCTCCACTTACCACATTATATTGCTGCCTGAAAAACGGCCGTTAAAAAGGACCTTGCAATTGCACCTAGGATAGGCCATAATCCCATTTTCCTCGTTCAAAACACTGGGAGGCCGTCGACAGCTAGATTAAGTACAACTTCCTCCACCCATCAGAATCTTGTGTGTCAAGAAACCTTCTGACTTCTCAGTCCTATGTAAGCATGATCGTTGCAGCCCATGGAAACTACTTTCAAGCAATTTAATGCCCCTAAAAGTGTTTTCGGGTTGGTTAGCAACAGTTTTGAAGATTTCTGGAATACTATATGGACTAAATCGAACTTTGTGGTCTACTCCTTCAATATCTTCCGAACGGAGGTTCGCGCTAACAGTGGACCATCTACACTGTCATCCTCAGACAGCATAATGCTATTCTAGTGGTTCTAATTTGAAGACAATGACGTACAAAACTTACTTTCGGGCGCATCCGACGAGAAGACAACGTTGGATGGCGAATCCGTTGATTCCTCTCGTTTACAACGGTTATACACCTCTTTTATCTTCTGACGTTTTCCCTCCACATCCCGCTTTCTTCTTGTCCTCTTCGACGCTTGTATGTGCATAATGTAAGCTTGTCGGGACAAATTAACAGAAATAGGAAACAAAAGAGGACATTTTTGGCAGACGCAGAATCACGTTCGCGCACGCTACGACACTGTTAAGCATGCAGCACGCCAACTAGTTGCCATGGGGTTGCTAGAACAGGGTTGGCCAGTGAGAAGACACAGCGCACCTATCACTACATGCTGAGATAAGAGTGCATCGACCCAATATGCACCGTTACTGGGGAAAGAAGTATTAACCAAATTAGGTTCTAGGTCTCAGTAAGATGTAAATCAATTGCTTGGCATAATTACTTGTTTTCATCTGTGACTTGTGGAAGACTGAGTCGAAATCACTGAAGAATGCACAGTAACGGACTGTGGAGACTAAAGTGACAGAGGACCTTTAATTATTTACTGCACAGCATAGAAAAGTCATATCGGCCACTCTGGGTACCAATATTGGAAACTCTTTAATTCCATCTTTTCCATCTAACAAAACAGGGAAAACACGGATGAAAGGCTCTAAAAGGCATAAAATTATGGACAGAGGGAGGGGCGGGCGAGGTATATCGTGTTACTATCAATCGTTTTCTGAGTTTGAGGCTCCTCCAGAATGCAAACTAGCTCCCTATTACGGTAACGCGAGACTTGTTGAATACGTATGTGTATGCGCTCACGGAGGTTCCTAGTCTGGTCAACTTCGAGGTGGTCCAGTTACACGACGTCCAAACCCCCGAACTTCTCGCCAAACCTGGGGCGTATGTCAAGTCAACAGCCTAATTTACAAATGAGGCATGAGAATGGGACTATGAGCGTTATAAAATGCCGTAAGTGATAGAACGGAGAAGAGGAAAAAAGTCCTGAATGCCAATCACAGAGAGGATGTGGTGGAGGTGGTTAAGTAGACAGGCCTTACCAGAGCGCTTCTTAAGAGTGTTCGTCCCTTAACACGCAAAGGTGTACCGCCTGACGTATGCACGTGCTGTGCTGAATGCAACAAAAAGTCAACTAACTTCATGATATGTTAGAATCCGCTTTTACTGATTGTTTTGCGCACGTAATATCAACTTAGAAGCACTCTCTCCAAACATGCCCTCTATAATGGATGCGATTACAAACACGGCTGGCTGAATGGAGGATCCATCTCCAAAGCTGTTGTGAATAATATTTTGTAGATGCTGAGTTTGGGAAAGCAAGGCCTTGTAGGTAGTGACTGCGATTACCGTGGACCGTAATGACTTCTCCACAATGTTACCTTCAGAACACTTTAACTTGAGTCATCATGAATGAGGCCTAGTGCGTGCGTAGTTAAGAATTGGCTCACCCGGGGACGCGTACTCGAGACTTTTAGTCTTGCGAGCCTCTCGATCTTGTCCCTCCAACAGAACGATAGATAGTGGAAGGAACTGCACGGCAAGTGCAATGCAAGTCTACTTCAACATAAGCAAATTCACGCGCAAGTCGCCACCGCATACCCCTCAGGACAGAGGTGAACACTATAGCCCGAAATTCGAGAACCGTCACCGCTATTGTTCCACTTCCATGACTTATGGCTGTAGTCACTCCGCCCAGGATAATGATGCCGTGCCACATAACAGGTTTCCATATTTCCCTGTGTGATCCTAGCCTGCTTTAAGCTGCATATATGCCGTCGTCTTAACTGCTTTTCAGGGGCCAGCTCGGGCATTGGCCGAGCCACGGCCGTGCTCTTTGCCAAGCTAGGAGCCGGAGTTGCCTTGGTCGGACGTGACGAGGATCGTCTGCACAAGACCCTTCTCCTGTGCGAGGAACAGACGAAAAAGGCTGGCAGCCAAGCCTCACACTGCATCATTAAGGCTGATCTTTCCATTTTGGAGGAAATATCGACGGCCTTTAACAAGACCATCCAGCATTTTGGAAAACTCGACATCTTGGTATGTTGGTTTCTGTTAGGGATGCGCAGTCGTGCCTACTTTTGTCCGATCACACAACCGTTGGTTTCCCTTTATCTGAATTACTAGTTTGTGCATTTGCTGCTTCTTTCGACGTACCTGCCATTTTTAATTTTAACGTCATTTTGGCGTGGTTCGTCTCTGCAGCCCCACCTGAGTGGTACCGTATGGATAGCCCACTAAAACAATGTTAGTCAACAAGCCAAACTTAGCCACTCACTGGATTAGGATGGCATTGAGAGCGCAAACAGAAGTCGAGCGCAAAAAATTCCACTAGCAAGTCTACCTGGCCACCCGCTAGATTCAGATAATAGAGGGCGCAAGTAGGGCTCGAAGCACGCGATGGGGAGCGAGTGTGAACTGATACCTGAAGTAACCGAGGCTGGCGTATAAGCGCTCCTCCCCCCGTGGCACAGTCACTCGCTGGATTAGAATTGTAGGGAAGGTGAAAATACGTGATTTTGTTCAGTCAGCATACTCGCACCTAATAGTTTTTTTACAAAGCTAAGCATGTGGTATCACGCAGGTGGGGCTGCAGAACCGAACCTCGCCGCAGGGCAGATCGAGTTACTACCTAATTTCGTTGTTCATATGCAGTAGGTGGAATTTATAACCCACAGATTCGACTCTTTTCTGCTCTGGCTTCTGGCAGGTAAACAACGCTGGGATCCAAATAAAGGACAGCGTGGAGAACTTTGACGCTGCAGCGCATGAAAAGCTCATGAACATCAACGTGCGGTCCGTCCTTGTCCTCTCCAACCTGGCGGTCCCAAAGTTGGCAGAGACCAAGGGCTGTATAATTAACATTTCAAGCGTCGCTGGTAATCGTTCAGTACGTTTGTGACCCTTCGTTCTTCCCTGTCTTTTCTATGTCAAATTGCTTTCTCATTCATGAAGTATTGTCGACAAAGACAAGGGCGATTACAACGGCCATTTATGGCTCATTTACAGTCATCAACAAGACGGACACTTGGTATTTGAGCCGAGGTCATTTGATCGTCCACCAGTTTTAGTTCAAAGACTGTACCATTTGAGCTGCGGAACAACGCTCTGTTGACTGTGACCGTTAGTGCTTGCGTCCACCTATCCGGGCTAATTACCGAACGGGATACGGTCACCCGTTCTGGTTTTGAACGCCTGCTACAGCCGTTGGGGTGATCGCATAGGTATTATGATTAGTACCCGTGAAGCGATTTTTGGTCTGTTATCGTCAACCACCCATATCTCAGCCGGAGATTCCAACTCGGGTCCAGTTGATCTTTACGCTCTGCCTGTTCAACTGCTGACTCCTGTGCTGTTGACTGAGGTCGGAGGTAGTAAAAGTCCTTTAGAGGTGACGTTCACCAACGTGAGCTCCGATGTCTTCGTCGGTAAGGTTTTTTGGTTTTTATGCTTACCTCCATACGACCGCAGCCTCAAGACGAAGTGGTACGTTCGGCCAGCGCTACACCCAAAACTAATATTTGACTAAAATGTTGGTTCTTCTTACAAGATCTCTCGAAATCCCTTTTACCGTAGTGACAGCTAGGCTGTAGAAAGTTAATCAAAATCGGTTACAAAGCGGATAAATTGCGTGCTGATGCACTGCTCACATACTCACTCCAGTCATTAGATATTCTTTGGTTGACCAACTCGTTTCTCGTCAAATGAAGTTTACTTTGCATCGAGCGGACTGGCCGAACCCCTCGCGGCTGCGTCTTGCAGCGGCAGAATATCGGCGAAACACGCGTGTATGGGCTTTTGGCTAGTACCTGTGCTGTTAGTATGGCATCATCTTACCCTAAAGCATTACTTACTTTAAACTAGTTTGATCTAAATGTGCCTGTATATTCTGTCGTCGCCTGTAAGGGCTACGCCATTACGTATGGCACGCTTTGGACAGAGGCTGCCACTGATCTGGCACGGATATGCCGCTGATCCAGCGCGTTTTATCCTCGCTATGAGCAACCGGACGTGTTAAAGGTCGTGCCGACTGGTGGGATAGTTCGATCCCAAACACCAGTACTATATTGACGGGACGAGGTTAGAAACTGTGGAAAGACACAGAGATCTGGGTGTATGGACGACCACAAATCTATCGCCATCAGAACAGTGTAGAAAGATGGTCCAGAAGGCAACTAGTACTCTACGTTGGATCAGACGTGCATTTAAAATATTTCCTCCCGAACTTTTCGAAAGACTCTTTGGTGTCTTTGTAAGACCTCATCTAGAGTATGGAATGCCAGCAGCCTCACCATGGATGAGGAAGGATATCAACTTACTCGAACAGGTGCAACGCAGAGCGACAAAGATGGTCGACGGTCTAAAACATTTGTCTTATCAGGAGAGGCTGAATTTGCTTGGCCTATTCCCTCTCTCTTATAGACAAATAAACTGCAGTCTACTCTGGACGTTCCGGATTGCTCGCGGCCAGTGTTGCTCATTAAGAGCAGAGGACTTCTTTGAGTTCGCCCGTACAAACCAACTACGCGGCCATGCATACAAAGTCGGGAATGAGCGCACGCGTTTAGACCGACGAAAATTTTCATTCAGCCAGCGGGTCGTCAGACCGTGGAACTCGCTTCCAAGCGAGATGGTGACGGCTGGTACAGTTTGTGTGTTTAAAAGAAAACTTGCTCGTCTAGTTTTCGACAGAAATGGGCTTGTACAGCATGACTATGCACAGCCAGTTTTGTAAAATCTGTCATATACAATCTTCCGCACTAATTTACCTTATGACCCAATCACATTTTAAATGCCTGCAATGTAATTTTATTTTTGAGTATAAATCTGCGAAAGCACTGTACATAAATAGCGTCATCAAGGGCTCTGCCTGTAACCCTTCAATATACATATACATATATACATGTACAATATACATATATACACGATCCTTCACTGGGCTGAGGGTCAGGCGGCAGTAGCCCCTACATAATGTGGTCTTTACTGGAACTTCCTTCGGTGAGGAACCCCAGGCAATTTTCCATCTCGTGCGCGCGCGCGCGTACGGACCAGCACGTGCGTAGCACGCGCAGAGTCAGCTACCGCCCGGGCCATCTCCAGTTGTATTCCCACTGGAGGGTTATGGGCGTGAGAAGGGGGGGGGGGGAAGTAGGTGTCGCGTCACCCCAAACCCGCGCAGATAATGTTGGTCTCAGTCGATAACGATTGACAAAGACAATAACACATCCATCAAAGGAAATAACTTCTCCTTACACACCCCTAGTCCGGCAGTCCTAGTTAAATACACTTCTGAAGTTCTCGCTGGGACGGTAGTCTTGCAAGGCACTCTTTGCCCCAGCATGGGATTCACAAGTATATTAGTACTCCGGCATAGCCCTTAAATTCGTATTGTACGATCCTTCTTATAACGCAACATCATGCCTTTTGTATGGAAGTTCTGCCGATTATGCCATAACTCCATCTGAGCTCCCATTTTAACTCCCTATACTCACGTACCCCCTAGTTGAACGTGGAAATTTTGTATTTCTCAAACGGCGGCTTGGGTCTTATGTGGCTCATGTTGCCGACCTCCACGCATATTGCATGTCAAATAAGATGGCTCATGTCATCGCATAGGACACAGTGCTCTGAGGCCTTATTCTGACATCAAATCACTTTTCTGCCCCCGAGAAGGCCAATTACGACCTGGAGTGCCGTTTGAATATTTGCAGCTTCTCATTTCGCAAATATCCGAGGCTGCGCATATACGGTTCGTCCGCGGAGTGTCGCCCGCCTGTGCTACACTGTTTATGCTGCGGCATCCGGTCGGTCGTTGCGTAAACACAGGTTGCCCGAACTGCCTGCAGTGCAACAACCTCTGGCCTTATGTCCGACGGATATACGTCAGCTAACGCTGTATAGCGCCAGAGTTGACTGCGGCATGGTGGCCAAAAGTATGGTCGGTAGAAGTTATCAGGCGCGCCACCCTCATGAGCCAGATGCCAGTTAGTGAAGGCGCTGCGACATGTCTGAGTGCACATCTCCACCCACTCGTAGGGCTTATGGCAACCAAACGGCCAGAGTTGTTTGCCTTTGATAATTTAGGTAGCACACTCAGCATAACATTGCTATTAAGATACAGAAATGGCGCAGGATGCAGGCCTGGGCGCGTGCAAACCAAGAGAACCTTTCGAGGGAGTATGTTGGGATTTCAGATAGTCATCCGTATCCTGAACCTGGGCGCCATGCCAGTCGGCTGGTGTGCAGCAGCACCATCTCATCCCATCCGGCACCGGTTGTCGGGTCCTAATATTCCTCCCACCGTTTATGATCTGCGGTCTTTCCTTTCCGTTTCACTCCAGTTCCCCGGCGTTCTTTCCTACTGCATGAGCAAGGCGGCCATTGAGCAGTTCACAAAGTGCGCTGCCCTCGGTAAGTCCCATCGACTGGCTACTGCGCCTTTTTTTATTTGATGAGCCTTTGCTGACTCTTCGTACTTTTCCTTCTTTACTTCAGAACTCGCACCAAAGGGGATCCGCGTCAATTGTGTTGCGTAAGTCGCAAAAGAGAGCATGCGTTGCGCAGCAGTACTATAGGTATTTTTTAGTCGCAATATACATGACTGCTGTTGAAATTAAGTAGCATTAATTTTTTTCAGTCCAGGAGTGATTGTCACCGAACTCCACCGAAACGCCGGAATGTCTGAGGAAGAGTACGCCAAATTTTTGGGCCGAGCCAAAAATAACAGTCCACTCGGACACACCGGTGACTCAGAAGATGTCGCCAACTCAATCGCCTTCTTGGCTAGCGACGCTACTTCTTACACAACTGGAAACACTATCTTTGTAGACGGAGGATGGTCGCGAGTTTGTCCACGCTGAGCTCCGTCGCGCCGGAATTTTAGTCAGGACTTAAGTGCCAAACCCCCGATTGTTGCCTTTAGAAACTTTAGTAAACATGCTTCTGTCATACATCTTATTTTTAAAAATTGGTGAAACAGTACAGGAAAATGCAGAAATGGCTTAACATTGCAAAACAGGGGTCATCGAAATACTTCCGTTGTCTTGGGAATATATCCATCGGCCTTACTTAATGTATTGAGCTTCGTGTTCGGCCAGGATTTTAGCTGACTGTTTGGCGTTCAGGAAGAGCCCGGCGACTTCGTTAACGTGGTCGGGCCCGATCTCTTCACTCTCAGACAACTGAGCCAGACGGGCGGCAGGAGTCAACAGCTGGATAACAAACCTATTTAAAAGACATGGAAGAGCTCAACATTCGACAAAGGGGATGCGGGGGTGGGGGCCAGGAGAATAGGCACTGAAAAAAATAGAGCGCACCGTCAAATGTAAGGAATGATAGTTGTCGGTTAGCAATTCTTGTGAGGAGTAAGACAGTTTAAGCAGCCAGCAAAATTTGGCCGGTCGACTGTTAGCGAATTGGGACGTGGACTGAATCCCTGGGACAAATATTAGTTGATACCTTCAACTCGTAGTTTGCTGGCCTGGGCTCACTAAGCAGACTCAGCGGCCACCATATAAATTATACGATGCCGATGCGAGCTGGTTACTTCCGGCAGGTGCTCGGGCAAACATCGCGTCGGAAAACAGAAGAGATCGGTAAGGCTGCCTACTCATTTATCGCGCCTATTAACGCCGTCCACGACAAGACCTCGGCAATCGCTGACCCCACCGGAGTCTGCTGACCAACAGTTATACGGCCGAGTGTCGCACGAGCTCATGGTTCACGTTAGTCGGGCTGCATCGTGTCCGCGAGTCTCTGGTTATTGGCACGCGTCCTACGTCAAGCACTACATCAGATTACGACATAGGTCGACCAAAATGCTCGGGCTGGTCGCTTGGACGTGGGAGAGGAAAGGCAGTGTAGGACCGACGTTGAGATACGTTCCCTGGTGACGAGTCAGCGCGTCCCTCATTACAGTAGTCCCGACGCGACCACCAAGAATCGCGGCCTGAAACGTCGCCAGCTGACGGGGTGGTTGGCTTCTCGGATTAAAAATCAAACTGCGACGGTTCTTGGATATGGCCTCTGCAGCGCCTCACCCCGGCGACCTGGTACTTCCCTTCTCTGCAGTCTGGTTAGTGCGAAGTTGGGACTAACACGTTCGTGGCACATGGTGAGGCCCACGCGCACCTCCAGTCGTGGTGACTTTGCTTCTTCGTTGGAATATAGCGCGTAGGGAGAGGCAGGTTCTTCGCAAAGCTGTCTCAGCTGGAATCCACTCGCAGGTAGTCACTGCGCCCTATCCAGGTTGATGGTGCTGTTCATCGCTTACTATGGACGAACTATCGGTTACTTAGTAACGGCATCCTCAAAGTACTGCCGCCTAATGCGTTCTTCATATCTGTCTCAGGGTGGTGGGTTCGAATGTGTGCCCGGGACGTCAGACAAGCAAGACTTTCGTTCTGGCGAGTATGGTCAGGGAGTCCTGGTAGTTCGACCGTTGATTCCGACGATGTCCACCATCTGCAACAAAGCAAGGTGCAGCAGGCACGGTGACTTGCGTGTGAGATTAGGCTATTGTGATAGTGAACTTGCGCAGCATCTACTACACTCTCTCCCTCCTCCCCAGCTGGACCCGGTGTCAAGACAGGGTCAAGAAGACCGGAGGCGGGGGAGAACGCAGGTGGCTGGCACGGCCGAATCCGCAACTAGGCGTGCCACCACACCCCATGGTCCACAAAATACACTTGACCAACAACAACATTCCAACAGGAGTTAGAAGGATGAGGATGACTGCGCAGCCATGCCCACCACCTGTTTACCCAGTGGGAGCGCAAGCGCATCTACCGGCAGGGAATCAGGTGTCAGGAGAGCTGCCAGCGCATACCAGCGCTGCGAGAGCCATGGTTTGCCGATACTGGAATAGTATACGCTGTCAGTGAGCCCTAAACCTATTTTAGTTGTTATGAGGAGCGCTTGGCCTACAGAACATAGACTTGCTCCTGTGCTGGCGAGGTTTTTAAGACAAAAACTGGCAAGAACGCGCATTCTATTGTAACAAAGACAAGCTTTGGGCCAAGAGAGGTGCTCACCTGAGGGTAGATTCAGTAGCTATGGTTGACAGTTTGCTGAAGGCTTCTTCGGATAATTTGAGACCTTCCGTTTCCGCCCGAATGCGGAGAATCTGAAGGATTTCTTCATAAGAATAGGGAAGGGTTCGTATGATCATCACACGGTCCAGCAAATCAAGAGGGAGGCCGTGTGGTGATACAATGTCTTCAGTGCCCCTAGAAAATCCACGGAAGTGCGAAGCAAGTGAAGCGGACATATGAGAATGTACGGAAAGCAATGTTTAAGACATCTATGGGAGGGACAGCCCATCTATCGTAAATAGTGGAAGCAAAGGCCATGATGGTAAAGATTTTTGGGTTCGAAGTCAATAGGAGCTTTCCATAGCTTTATGAAGTCCTAAGAATGGATGGTTAATAAGCCTGAGAGTGACTAAAATCCCATTTGTTGACTAACTTAACACAAGGCAGGGAGATAGGGAGAGACGTTGGAAAATAAGAGAAAGGGGCGGATTAGGTATAGAGACCGAGGGGGGGGGTGCCATAAACTGGGGCAGGACGTCCTGACCGACAGACATCGAAATTATCTGCATCCGAACATTGTGCACACCTTTGTCACCGTAATATTCTTTCTAACTAGGTCTGACCAGAAGCAAAAGTAGGCGTCACACGAAGACGATTCCCTGGTATCTTAATGATGGGGTTAGACGACAGAGAACAATGGGGCCGTTTGAAGACCACCTGATTGTCTTATGAGGGTTGAACCTTTTCGGATAAATGGAACATTAAAGAGGTTGGATATGGGTTGTGGAAAAATGTGGCACATACAAATACATTGCAAATAAGCAGTATTTCGACGAGTGTCAGCCGATTGTCAGGGGGTATTTGGGACAACAGCCACAAAAAAACACCAGCAACAGTAGACTAGTACAAAATTATGCAGCGTCCATACAACCCTTGAAAACGCAAAATATCCTTAGGTTGTGTGAACACGAAAGTTGGGCTGATCAGGCTCGTCCAGTTGTTCGGAAACTTCGTTGAATGCAGTCTGTAACTTCTGGGAAGACGACGCTTGCCTGTCGGCCCACGGATGGGAACAGCATATCAGTCAACAGCAAAAGCTGGCTGCAAGCTCTTCGGTCGGGAACAGTCATGAACTACCAACAGCTGCGTTACTTGGAGGATAGATTAAAGCCTGGTCTAACATACAGGATTTTGACGACAGTACCGTGAAGTGGCAGTCAGACAGAGCCACCGAGAAGACTCGTGGTCCTGTTGTCCTGTAAACCAACTACTTATCTCAAGGCCACGTCGCGGATTGGGGAAGCAAACTCCCAACAAAATAACTGCTTTACAAACAGTGCAGACACTTAAATGCAAATTTGCTGCACGGCCCTGCAAACACGTCGGTTTGGCTTTATCATACTTTTGTGCCATGTTGGTCGACGAGGACGATTTTAATTCGACAGGATGTGACCACGGGTTTGATTAGCTGTCGCTGCCTTCGACGGCTTCGACATAAAGAGACGACTAAAGGGGGCACTTGAAGAGAATCAAGCTGGAAACGATTGACTGGATCAGAAGGATACCATAGACTACTTTGCGGATGGTGCTAGACGGTGGGAGGCATAACCACGCGGGAAGTACTCGTCTTCCGACCAGTTTGAATGCCTGGCGCTGGCATAGTGACCATACGCTCTACGCGACGTAATCACGAATTCTCAAGCATATCCCAGGACTTGAACACAGATAGCTAAAGTCATGAGGGGGACATGCTAGATTTTGACTATGGATAACGTCAATGTGACGTAGAAGAACAAGCCTAGCACGCGGTTTCTTAAGTTGGTAAATGAAGCACAGTTCACCGGCACCCCGGCGTTAAAGTATGACTCGGGACATGACTTGGTGTCAAGGATAAAGATCGCTAAAGCAGTAAGTACACCGGCGAACAACAAAGCAGCAGACGAGGATTGCATTCTAACGGAAATAAACAAGCGATGTTTGAAGATTTTAGCTGTTTGGCTGCACAGTCTTCAGAATAAAGGGTCGGCAAAAATGAGGCACACTTAAGCGACGCTGTGGTTACACCGATCTTCAGGAGTTTGACATGCGAGTGAGCATAACTCTAGTCGGTCTCTTCGAATCGACCACTGCGGATTTCGTAGTTGTCATCTTGAACTACTTCCATCCGGATCGCGATGTGCAGGCATAAAAATTACTAAGAATTTCGAAAATAAGGAACAGTTGTTTCTCCTGCATTAAGTATCGAAAAACATGACAGCTACTAGCAGATAGCGGCGGTAGGTCGTTACTGACGATGTCCACCGTGTATCTCACAGTACGGTGGGCGCAGGGTCGATCGGGAAGCGTCATCATAACTCGTAGTCCGCGCATTTTGACTAAGGGGATGACATCTCATACAGGCCAAACTACTAACTTACCTCACAGATACAACCACCTTGTGGTTCCAGCTCAGGGATATCTGTCTAACCACGACGGACAGCACAGTTCTTAGACTAATGAAGTTTCTGTTACTTCTGATTACAACAGAGGTAGGTCAAAGATGAAATGCAGGCACGGATTATTTGGAGAGCGGGAGGTTCGTCCGACTCCACTTAAATTCGTGAAGTAGGAGCGATGACTAGAGAATAAGTGCTGTATGAATCATCGTCAAGATAATTCACTTCAGTCGGTGCGAGACACTGCTCACGCAAATCGCTTCATTCCTAGGGTTGGATTCTTCAAATGCTCTTACAACGACCATACAACCGGTCAGAAGGATGTCTGACCACCTGAGTCTATTCCACTCGCTGACTAAGACCGTTTGAAGTGATTGCGACGATCGTCCGAGTCATCATCCCGCTGGAGGCCGACAATGCCGGGGTATGGGCTGCTGCCGGCGTGCACTAGAGGTGCGGCAATTTCGCAGGTCGAAACGGGCAGTAGTACACGTGATAAGACGTCGCCATGACTAACTCGTCCCACAACCAGATGATATGGTTGTAAGATTTTTTTGGACATTCGTTAGAGGGACACTGACACTGAACAGTATTAAGTACTTTTTGTTCCGACAGAATGACGTTACTACGGCAAGTACGACGCCGACACGACAAATCTGGTATGGGTTTAAACGAGTGGATCCCTAATGAGCACGAGGGTGAGGTCTAAAAACAATCTGACGCTTACATTTTTGCAAGAGAATAGTTTCAAAACTCGAAATTCTTGACCAAATTTAAATAAACAGGAAAGCACTCTCATACAAGACCATTAAAGGGGCATGCACTCACAAAGAGTACATTCGGCTATGGACCCATGGATGTTAACGGCAACCGGGAGATTGCCATCATTTAGAATGTGTCAACTTCCATAAAATTGCGGAAATGAAGTTTCGCATGAGATTAAGTAGCAGAAATTATCACAAAATTGCAAATTTTTGAATACACACACAGTCTCCAAGTTTGAGATGGAGCAGATAGTTAAATCATTAAAAAATTACGAACCTGATTGTGCATTTGCCTCGGTTTGTAGCAAAAATGACGATTGGCGCGATGGTGGATTCCAGTGCGCGATGTAAATAAGTGAAGCACTCGATATCAAGCATGTGGACCTCGTCGATGAAAAGGACTCCAGGGACGAGTTCAGCGATCCCCTGATCGATATACTTATTGACGACCTTGTTAATTTCCTTCCTGAGTTTATCTTAATTCAGCGAAACGGGTAAGAGACCAAAAAACTGAGACTTACCAGTGATTTCCGTTTTCTTTGGTTTCATAAGTTGGCCCATCATCGAAACGATATCGTGCCCACCCTGCGGCCGCGCGTTCGCGATGTCGAGGTCATGTAAAGTAACATCCTGAACGACCTCCTTTTTCTTATGAACCTCACCCTTCGGAAGCGGGACGTATTCATCCGCCTCCAGGTCGTATTCAGCTGTGTAAACGTCACAACGCCCTTGACGTTTTACGGCGCCGGAGTTTGCTTCGATGTAAATAACGTCCCCGACTTCGACATGTTCTTTCTGGAGGCTCTCATAGATTGAGGGATCCAACTTCAACTGCTTAACACCCTTTACGGTCCGAAGACTTATGACGACGTGGCTGATAGTTTTCCCATAACCCCCAGTTGGGTTCTCTGTCTCAACGGGCGTCAGCTCCGTGACTTCGCCCTCATACACTTCTTTCACTTCTTTTATCCGCAAGCCTTCAGAGATAGTAAGAAAACCGAATGTGTACCTATTGCACGTCTGAAATTTTCCATCAAGACCTCGGTCTTCTTTATTTCTGACGAGAATACTTCGCTTCCAACCATAGGGCAAAAGGGGACACGGTTACCCAGTTCCTGGGCGATGGCCAAGGCTATAGCAGTCTGCAGAGCTGGTGAAAAAGGGTTCTAACCTTCCCCGTGGCTGGAGGACCAGCCATTAGTACGGCTCTCCCGGCCATTTTCTTAGACCGAATCATTTCAACAACAATACCGGCAGCCTTAAAAATAGGGATATGAATGCGGTGTTACTTCACGGGCGCTTTCCTGACCCACGAGGCCTGCAGCGGTGGGAAGAGGGACACCATTTTCGTCTAAACCCAAGCCGCGAATATGACTATGAGCGGCAATGCGCTGGGCTTTTGTATTGCTCTTGACCTCTTCGATACGCATCCTGCACGAGGCAACGTCGTTATTGGCACCGACGACAAAAAATTCGCCTGTTGCCAAGACGATAGGTCAGTATGGGAATCCGCACAGATTGCCGATTTATGAAATCAAGGCTAAACTACTTTATTCTGGCTCCCAAATATTTGCACGCCACTTTAATAAAGATTTAAAGTGATATAAGAATAAAAATTAAAAATTACTCCGAAGACGGAGGTGGGATAATATGGATGGAGATGTCGTTCTACCATCAGAATCTGCGGATGTATTAAGCCGGATGATATTGAAGATATTTTTAAGAGAAAAGCCCCTGTCTTCTTTTTTAGGATACTGAGCAATTCGATACGCTTCTGTCAGCGGAGCGTCAGAGGCTCGAACACGGATTAAGCCCCGTAACTCAAAAAAAACATACAGAGAGACGGAGGAAGACAGTTGGTTCAATGGATAAAACGTAACTCTTATCCTAAATCTGATATCACGTCCGGCAGTAATAGAATGGGCACCGGCCCGAGTTCCCGTAGCCGGGACCCCTGAAACATTGGGTTGCGCCTCTTCATTTAAACTTATAGTTTATGTCTTTTATGACATGGAAACAATAATCCGAGTAAAGCATGTGAGATGCGAAGATGTACGTACGATCGTTATGCAAGTCTCTGTCTCTAAGTACCAAGGTTGGAAAAAGGAGTTGTAAATCAAGTCTACCCACTCATCCGAGCGCTGCTGCTCCAAAGTGAAGGAAATGTTGTAATGTTAAGAAGACAAAGATTAGATCGTTGTCCGCTTTAGAAGACATTGGATACAAAGGGCTTCGATGTCGTTATGTCTGCTTCCGTCGAGGTTT
Source organism: Spirometra erinaceieuropaei (assembly GCA_902702965.1). Classification (NCBI taxonomy): domain Eukaryota; kingdom Metazoa; phylum Platyhelminthes; class Cestoda; order Diphyllobothriidea; family Diphyllobothriidae; genus Spirometra; species Spirometra erinaceieuropaei. The sequence continues at coordinate 1,609,180 of CACRXP010000016.1, forward strand.
TTAAGAGGAAGCTGGATTCGTCTAGCAGTGTGCACTAAATTACCACCCCGATCTCTGTAACCTCGACAAATTCCGCTATTATAATACTACTTGCTATATTTCAGTAACATTGTAAATTGAACTTTTTATTGTACCAGCCCATCGCCTACGCTTACTGACATGCACATATGCAAATTTTGTCCCCGGACATATTATTTATTTCGCTGCACTCGAAACGACAGCTCTACAACTGCTCGTACCACTAAAATTCGAGACAGTTTGTTTGTCTGTACAGACCTGACGCTTTTCCGATTATTTGTTACTTTATGATACCTTTTCGAGTTTTTGAGATTTTGCAGTTGCTTGTAAACAAATAGGGAGTTCAAAGGTGAAGACCTACATTTCCCTCAATAAACTGAACTGAACTGAACTGAACAGCTTAATAAAAATTCCAACATTAGTAGAGGTTGAGTGATATTGTCAGGGAATTGTCTAAGCTCGTGGATCAACTGCGAATAAAACCGAACATAGTGAATATGGTAACGCGAAATTCCTGTCGAAGAATACAAATTCCATTCTGCTTGTCCTCCCCACATTACTAAACTTTGTCAGATAACACACTTCCCACGTAGACAATAAGTGCTCATCGTCACAACTCTCGTTCCGCCTATTTCGGCGACCGTGAGCAGTCTCATCACATTGTTGCTGCCCGAGCAATATGTGGTGCTTTGCCGACAACCGACGTTAATCTACGCACGACCGGGTGAACCCATACGTAAAGACAGATAAGTTGTGTGCGAGTAGGGAAAGTAGCTGCAAGAAGGCCTGGCTGATGCTGTCTCGTTGAAGGTTTTCGCACATTATTAAATAAGCTTATAGGTTAATGGGATGAATAAATGTCCTGGCACTGCGGGAACAAGTGAATCACGTTCGGGATTTATGTATTAGCATTCAAAGCGATGGCTTATAGATCGTACTGTGACCAAATAGCGGGTGACTTTGTAGACCGATGAGGGATTGGAACGTGCAACCGGGATAAGGAAAACCTGACACTGAGTCTGCATTTTTGGCGGCAGAATGGTCCTTTGTGTACTGACGGCAGTACCGTAGCAACGAGCTTAAAAACGTACAATCCAGGCAAACCGGGATCAAAAAAGACGTTGCATTGTGGAAAAGCGAGAGTGTTGTTTAGTATTAATGACGCTAACGATGATGGGACCCCGACGGGTCTTTAATAAAAATTATGTATCTATCTATCTATCTAAGACTGCCGTTTAGCCACCGTGATATCGCTGGTAATCTGGACGTGACGGCTGAGGCCAACACATGCATGACGCATTGTAACGGTGTGGACTTATTGGCACTGTGTTGGTTAAACACATCTGAATTCCAACGACGTCAGTGAAATACCGAATAATCAAGCACACATAAAGGCTGTAATGGGCAGTTCTGGCTAAGCTTCGTCAGCCGGCCTTACCCAACCAAATTTTCCGGTACTTTGGAGTCGAATCCGAGTTATGTGGTCAATGAAAGTTAGTAAGTCGAACGCTCTGCAACTGAGTTGGAGGTCACCACAGAATTTATTAATAATCGCTATGCGGCTGTCTACGACGGTCATAGATTCTGCCCAAAGTCACAACTGGTTGCGCATGTGTATTTACCTGACCGGTGGACGTCATTTTAAAAAACGGCTTGTGACCTAGCTCGTGAAACCTTTTGACGGAAGTTAGGACAATCATTTGGGGGTGATTAGTAATGCTACGTCTTTTACACTGATGCTGATACTTATTCGCCCAGTCTATTTTGACAGAGGCCTTTTCTGCATGTACAGTATGTTTATAAGTGATTTTTTCGGTCGAAATATATACAGATTTGGCGTCTACGTTACCCTGTGTTCTGACAATTTCCTATGCTAATAGGTGGCATAGACTGCGTCTGCGCATCTCTGTGTGTTTTTCTAGGAGAGGAGAATAATTCAAACATGAACCACTCACCAAACGGAACCTACTGCACTCCGAAATTGTCTTTTTCCATCTAATAAATCGGATGAAGCAGCGCGGAAGCAAGAAGGCCTATCAACATGTTTATTCCTGTTGCGTATCTGAAGGCGAACTCGGGCGAAAACCTGTTTGCTTTAGTCAATGGCACCTTAAACAATGTGAAAACGGAAGAATACAGTCAGTTCTCTTGAAACCATTTTGACATCTGTACTCAGGTCTAGGCTGTTAGCCAACTATTAAACTTGACGGTATTTTTTTTGAAAGTTAGTAAGTGCAAATTTCACTAACGAACTGCTTCCAAAATTTATTTTACTTGTGCCATTTTACTCACACTGTTCTTTGCATGGGCAGACTCACTGAACAGCGAAAACTTAAGTTTGCGGCATTCGACACTGTATCACACCAACACCTTCTTCACAAATTGAGCGCTATCGGCATCCAGGGAGATCTTCCGAACTGGATAAGGGCGTCTCTAGTTGGTCATAAACAACGTGTCTGTATTGGAGACAATATGCTAGACTGGGTGAATGTGACTAGTGGTGTGCCTCAGGGCTCAATTCAGGGATCATTGCTCTTCATCCTTTATGGTAATGACAGTCTTCAGGAATGTGGCTGCGGTAAAATAATGTTTGCCGATGACGTTAGGCTTTGGCAAGTCATCAAGTGTCCAATTGACCAGAGAGCCCTTCAAAACAGTCTGCACCGCCTACAAGCCTGGTCCAAGAAATGGCTGCTGAATTTCAATGTGCAGCAGTATGCCGTCCGTCATCCGCATCCAGCCAACAACCATTGAACTGAGAGCCTGAGGGCATATCACCAGTCCACAGAATATTTGCAGAAGGATCTCGGTGCCTGGATAAAGAGCGGCATGAAACCAGCATTGCAGTGCAACAAGGCTGCAAAAAACGCCATGGGGAGTGCTGCATGCAATCAAAACGTTCTTTCATAACGTTTGACGAAGACCTTTTTGGGAGTGTTTACGGCAACTTTGTTCGGTCCCACTTAGAATATGACTTACAAGCATGGTGTCCATGGCTAGTAAAGGACCAAGCATGTCTCGAACGGGTACAACGTCGTGCATCAAAGCTGGAAAACGGTCTAAAAAGCCAGACCGACACAGAGAGACTGAATTGCCTTAATTTATTCCCTGTGTTACAGTCAGCAAAGAGGTGATCTTATCCTCGTCTACGAGATAATACGAGCATGAACTTAGCCCTGAGGACATGTTTCAATGACATCTTTCACCCAGTCTTCGTGGTCACCCGATGAAGCTACGGACAACAATGTCCGCGCTGAATCTTCGTTCTGAATTTCTCACGCAGAGCGTAGTGGAGAAATGGAACGATCTCCCTCAGTCAGTCGTGGAGGCGACGTCCCCGCAACTCTTCAAGAAACGCCCGAATGAGTATTTGTGACCAGTGTTTTCCCTTGACAGCCTGAACCTGAGCTACGTATTACTCGATCCCCGGAATTTTTTTGAACTCCATGCGACTGAAGTAACGCTTTTACAGCGAATATTTTCATTGCTCGTGTACAGTTGTATCTAACAAGCTGACATGTAATCAATAGGGTTTTCAAATGCCTTCCCTATTATCCTTAACTATTAAATAGAAATAAACTAAAGAGGAAGCAATTTTAACTTGACATTCAGACCACCAACCCGCCACCTAACACAAACACACACAGAAACACACACAGGCACAGCGCAGTTCGAACATCGATTTCGATGATGCCCACCGTGTAACCCACAGACAGCACAGTGGGAGCAGGGGCGGTGACTTGCGCAGGGGTTTATAGTGCCAGTAGACTTGCGTAGCATCTACCTACACTCTCTCCTCCTCCCTCGCCTGGGCCCGGTGTCAAGACGGAGTCAAGAAGACCGGAGACGAGGGAGGCCGCAGGTGGATGGCTCGGACGGATCCTCACATTGGCGTTCCACCACACCCCCTGGTCCACACAACAAATAACCAGGATTTCAACAAACACAAAATGAGATTTGGAGGCTGGCACGACCAAAGCCGCACCAAGGCGTGCCACCAACACCTGGCTCGGATCCCACACTGGGGTGGGAGTGCCATAAAGGCCACATTAAAAAGGAACCATTGCAGCCTGACACTCAGACCGCCTCCAGTCAAGGAGGAGGTCCAAGTTACCCCGTCAGTTGGCAACATTTCAAGCCACGGCTTTTAGCGCACCGTGATAGCTTCAAGCGCGTCAGATTGTTTATAGTGAGGAAAGTGCGCTGAGTCGTCGACCTCACTCTCCCTTGCTGTCCCCACAGCCCAGCCGCTGTCCGAGCCGGTCAGCAGACTGGAGTGGGAAATGGGCGCGGTGGCTGGCACGGTCGACTGACCATGCCTGCGCGCGCCACAGCACGACCTGGCCCCCCATACACACGCAAACACCAGGATTTCACACAACGGGGGTAACGGCGTGTCTCCCACTTGCGTGAGAGGGCCGTGGAAGGTGCTGCTTCAGCCCATCCCCAGCCCACCAGTCCGCCACTACACACAACACCCACACAACGTGACGAACTGCGTGAACCGAGAGCGGGCCTCAATCAGCAACTTTCCTATCCACGACACTTGACGAGTCGGGATAGTCTCAGACTCAGGTCACCCGTACAGCCGAAGCCGCATGGGGGCCGAGTCGAGATGCACACTTCCCACTGGCGTGGAAAGTAGCGGTTTGGTGTATGCGGTGTGTGAGTGTTGATGTCTGGTGGGGTGATGATGGTGGTGGTGGTGGAAGGTAGGGAGTGAGTGAATGCGTGGTGTGGCCGGCGGTTGTCTACCGCAGGTCGTCGCGGATGCGCATGTGGCCAAATAGGCCCATGCGATGCCTGAAAGTGCGAGGGCAGTGTGGGCAGTTGAGACGAGCTTGGTGGGTATAGGTTGGTGCTCCAGGCACTGGTTCGCCAGGCTCTGTGCGATGGATTCGCAAGTGACTGACCAGGCCGATGCGTGGGAAGAATGTGCGTGAACAGTGTGGGCAAGTGAAGTTGGTGGCGTCAGTGTCAGCTACGGAGGAGGCGGTGATGGTGGTGGTGGTGGTGATGGGCGCGCAGGGCGATGGAGCGAGGGTGTGACTGGGCGTGGTGGATGTGCTGGGTGTCTTGGGTGTGTCGGAGTTGCGGTCAATTCCGCTCTCGTGGATGCGCATGTGGCCGAAGAGATCCATGCGATGCCTGAAAGTGCGAGGGCAGTGTGGGCAGTTGAGACGAGCTTGGTGGGTATAGGTGGGTGCTCCAGGCACTGGTTCGCCAGTCTCTGTGCGACGGATTCGCAAGTGACCGACCAGGCCGATGTGTGAGATGAAGGTGCGGTCGCAGTGAGGGCAGTCGTAGTCCTGATCCTCATCGCTGGAGTCGAGGGAGGTTGTGGTGGTGGTGGTGGCGGTTGTTGCGCGCGTGACAGTCGCCTGAGCGGCCGTCGTTGGAGCAGTGGAGGAGGAGGAGGGGGAGGAGGAGGAGGGGGAGGAGGCGGAGTAAGAGGAGGAGGAGGTGGATGGAAGTGGTGGTTCAGAAGAATTGTCAGAGTTAGTTGGAGGCAGAGAGGAGGAAGAAGCGGGCGAGGGGACGATGGTTGGTGCAGTCCGAGGGACACAGTTGGTCCGAAGATGTCCAACAAGTCCGATTCGAGCCCGGAATGTACGTTTAAAACGAGGACAATTTGGAAGCGTTTGTGCGGCGGCGTTGCGGACTGGGCGAAGTTGGGATTTGCGGGCTTCGCGTTTCACTTTGGCGGCAGCGATGCGGTTGGCTTCGTAGATCGCAGCGCCTGTCTTCACTGCCCTCCTCCAGGTCGGTCGATCGAGTGCGAGCTTTTCTCTGTTGGTTGGGTTGATTTGCAGGCGCTTCAGGGAAGACTTCAGGGTATCCTTGTAACGGCGAATTTGGCCTCCTTGACGGCGAGAACCCGTCGCGACGTCTCCGTAGAAGAGTCGTTTGGGTAGTCGCTCGTCGTCCATGCGCACCAGGTGACCACTCTAGCGCAGCTGCATTTGTCTCAGCATGGTGTAGATGCTGACGATTCCCGTCCGTTCCAGCACATCAGTGTCGGGGATTCGATCCTGCCAGTTCAGCCTCAGGATGCGACGAAGACAACTGAGGTGGAAGTGGTTCAGTCGGCGTGCCTGCTTTGTGTACACCGTCCAAGTGTCCGCTCCGTACAGTAGCGTCGGCAGGATGACGGCCTTGTACATCTTCAGCTTCGTGCTCAGTTGAAGACCGTGGCGATTCCAAACTGTGCTTTGGAGGCGACCGAAGGCTTGACTGGCTTTCGAGATCCTGTTGGCGACTTCGTCATCGATCTTGGTGTTGCGGGAGAGAGTACTGCACAGGTACGGAAGTTCTCCACCACTTGCTGTTGGGTTCCGTTCACGCTGATTTGCGGCGGCGCGTTGGGGGGTGTGGCTGAGTTGGGTGGCGTTTGGTGCATCACCACCGTCTTCTGCGTGTTAATGATCAGACCGAAGTTCTCGCTGGCGACGGAGAACAGGTCCATGCTGCGTTGCATCTCCTCTTCCGAGGTGGTGTTCAGGGCGCAGTCGTCGGCGAAGAAGAGTTCGTGAACGGTGGTTGTGCATACGCGCGATTGGAAGTGCATCCGTCGTTGATTCAGTAGGTGACCGTCCGTCCTGTAGGCGATGCGGATTCCAGGGCGTTCGTCGCGGTAGGCGTCCATCAGCATGGCAGAGAACATAAGACTGAAGAGGGTAGGCGCCAGCACGCATCCCTGCTTCACTCCATTGGTCACTGCGAACGCCTCTGAGACAGCTCCGTTGTCCGTGACTCGCGCCACCATACCGTGCTGCAGCTGACGCACCATCTGAGTGAATCGCTCCGGACAGCCGAATTTCTGCATGATCTTCCACAGTCCTTCACGATTCACCGTGTCGAAGGCTTTCGTCAGGTCCACGAAGGTAGAGTTCAGGTGGGTCCGCATCTCCTGACACTTCTCCTGAAGTTGACGGGCAGTGAAGCTCATATCCGTGGTCCCACGATGACGACGGAAGCCGCATTGGCTTTCAGGCAGAAGGCCCTGTTCGAGATGGGTATTGAGACGGTTGAGGAGGATTCGAGCGAAGATCTTCCCGGCGATGTTAAGCAAGGAGATGCTACGGTGATTGTCGCAGACTTGGCGGTTCCCTTTTAGCTTGTAGAGATGCACGATGGTTGCGTCTTTGAAATCTTGCGGGACTTCGTATTGACGCCACATCTCCTGGAAGAGCACAGTCAGGTGATCCATCAGTTGGGGACCTCCGTGCTTGTAGACCTCAGCAGGGATTGCGTCCGATCCGGATGCTTCCCCGCTGGAAAGCTGCTGCACGGCCCTGATGGTCTCCTGGAGAGCTGGCGGGAGGTCAAGATCCACGTTGGTCCCTACTTGCGGCAAACGCTCGATGGCGGCGTCGGAGATAGTAGAGGGGCGGTTGAGGACGCCTCGGAAATGCTCGGCCCATCGCCGTAGGATTTGCGTCTTCTCAGTCAGGAGAGTGCTGCCGTCGGCGCTGAGGAGAGGAGCAGTGCCTTTCGTCGCCGAACCGTAGACAGCTTTGATCGCAGAGAAGAAGTTCTTCCATTCGTTGCGGTCCGCGTAGCCTTGGATCTCAGCTTTGCGAGCAGTCCAGGCGTCCTGCATCTCGCGCAGTCATTGCTGAAGCTGGCGGCGACTGCGGCAGAAGGCAGCTTTGTTGTCCTCAGTGGGGTGATCTACGTAGGCTTTGTGTAGGCGGTTCTTCTCAGCAAGCAGATTTCTGATGGCGGCGTCGTTGTCGTCGAACCAGTCCTTGTGTTGACGGGGAGCGCGACCGTGGACGGCGAGCGCCGTCGACTGGACCGCGTCTCGCAGTTGACACCAACGGTTCTCCACGGAGGCGTTCTCGGCAGCGGCGTCGGCGGCGGCGAACGGTAGGTTGTCTAGACGTTGAGCTAGCTCATTGCTGAAATGAAGATGGTGAGCGGGCAAAGACAACAAGGCAACATTCAGCTGACGTGGGGTCGCTTACCTTGTGGTCTCCTGCGAGGCTGTAGGCGAATACGCATATTCGAGATGACGAGGCAATGGTCGGTCCACCCGTCAGCACCCGCGATCGCCTTCGTCCCCAGCACGTCCCGGTGCTCTCGCCTCCGGACGAGGACATAGTCAAGCAGGTGCCACTGACGCGACCGAGGATGCCTCCAGGTGGCCTCCTCTCGCTCCGGCAGACAGAAGAAGGTGTTCGTCAGGATGAGGCGGTGTTCTGCGCAGGTGCGGAGCAGCAGCAGACCATTGTCGTTTGAGCCGCGGAGACCGTGGGGACCCAGCACTCCTCTCCAGGCAGTATGGTCGGTGCCGACGCGGGCGTTGAAGTCGCCAAGGACAATTAACTTGTCCGCCTTCGACACAGTCGCCAAGAGGGCGTGCAGGTCCTCGTAGAATTTGTCTCTTGCGGCGGCGTCGGGGCTGCTCATCGTCGGAGCGCAGGCGCTGATGATGGTGGCGAATTTGTCCCCCCCCCCGCCAGAGAGGCAGACGGAGTTTCATCAGGCGATGGTTAATGCCCTGCGGCAAACAGGGCAGTCGTCCCATGATGTCGTTCCGGATGGCGAAGGCGACGCCCGCGTCTCGTCTCTCTGCCCTGGGTCGACCACTCCAGAAGAAGGTGTAGCCGGCACCCGCCTCCTCCAGTGGGCCTTGTTCGGAGAATCGGGTCTCGCTGAGTGCGGCGATGTCCACCTTGTAGCGCGCCAGTTCTCGTGCCACTAGCGCCGTCCTCCGTTCCGGTCGGTTGCTCCTCGGATTGTCTAAAAGGGAACGAACATTCCCGGCTGCCAGAGTGAGCGGACTCACCCTGCCAGTCTGGTGGCAACGAGTGGGGCGACGGGAAGGAGGTGGAGAAGAAGGTGACGAAGGAGAAGAAAATGCAGAAGAATAGGCAGAGGAAGAGGAAGAAGAGGTAGGGTGAGGAGGATGAGTATGGTTGTTGTTGTCGTTGTTATTGGTATTGTTGTTGTTTCGATTTTGATTGTTTCGACCATGATTAGACGTCTGTGGCCCTGGCTAGCCTGAAGACGGCGTGGTACCCAGCAATGTTTAGGCCACCTTTTCTAGGCCCTTCCCCTCGTGGGTGCTGGCAGTGCCATCCCTGAATCGGGCTGCCATGTGCCGTTGTGGCACGGCCGAACTCCACTATGGGACCACGACTTCGGGTTGTAGTGGAGAGCGACTTGAATTCGCCGTGAGCCGCGGTCTCCGACGGCGTAGGTGAGCGCGTCAAGGCGATGTCGATGTGGAGATCCATCCCGTCACCGGCTGTCCAGCGGCGTGCAGAGACGAACCACGTCATGATGGTGCCGACGCAAGGTTCCATCCGACCTTCCATCCAGCGGAATCCGCAAACCCTGTGCACACGGCACAGCGCACAGGGCCCCCTCACCTGGTTTAGCCCGCCGGTCGAGACGGTTGCCCGGGGTGTGGCCGCTGAGCAGATTCCAGCTACGTGGAGCCACAGGTGAGAGTTGAGTGTCAGCAAGTGGACGCTAGGCGTAGTCTCACCTGCAAGCAAGTGAGCGACCACCACGACCATCACGTGAACCCACGGCTGACACCCCTACACCACACACACACACGCACACACACACACACACACACGACAGTTCGACCATCGATTTCGATGATGTCCACCATGTGCCCCACAGACTGCATTGTGGGAGCAGGGACGGTGACTTACGCAGGGGTTTATAGTGCCAGTAGACTTGCGTAGCATCTACCCACACTCTCTCCTCCTCCCCCGCCTGAGCCCGGGGTCAAGACAGAGTCAAGAAGACCGGTGACGAGGGAGGCCGCAGGTGGATGGCTCGAACGGATCCTCGCCTTGGCGCTCCACTCCGCACCCCCTGGTCCACACACAAATGACCAGGATTTTGACCACAAAACAATGGGGTGGTGGCAGTGGTCCAGTTGTGCGACGAATGCCGACAACAGGGTCCGCCAGCGCACCCCGCGAATGTTGGCATTTGTTATTGCGCAGATAACGCCTGCCAGAGTCCGATGTGGCCCCCGTGTTGGTCCAGCGCATCTAACACATGGCCCGTTTAGAGGGCACACACACACACACACACACACACACACACGACAGTTCGACCATCGATTTCGATGATGTCCACCGTGTGCCCCACAGACTGCATTGTGGGAGCAGGGATGGTGACTTACGCAGGGGTTTATAGTGCCAGTAGACTTGCGTAGCATCTACCTACACTCTCTCCTCCTCTCTCGCCTGGGCCCGGTGTCAAGACACAGTCAAGAAGACCGGAGACGAGGGAGGCCGACACACACACACACACACTGGGCTGACAATCTTCCAAGCCACGCCTTATAACGAACTGTGATGGCCCGAAGCGTGTCAAATTGTTTATAGTGAGGAACATGTACTGAGGCTGTCGATCTTACTTTTTTATTTCCACTTCCAAATCCCAGCGACTGTCCGAGCCTGTCTGTTGACAGATTCGGTGGACGACATATCTTGTGACCTTGTCTGCGAGCGCCTCATGCACGACCTGGGCCGCCAAACACACGCACCAGGATTTCACACAAGGGGGGTTGGGCGACGTACATCTCCCATGGGTGAATGTCGTAGGCCATTCAGCCTGGTTCTCAAACCGCCAGTCCGCCACTCGACACAAACACACACAACTGGGCGGACTGTGTAGACTGGGTTGGGGCATCAGTCAGTACACGCATAAACGCACACACACGCACACGGCACTTCGATCGTCGAGCCCGACGTTGTCCACCGTGTGCTTCACGGCAGAGAAAGAAGTGACGGTGACTTTCACCTGGAGTAGTTTATAGTGAGAGTAGACTTGCGCAGCATCTACAGCACTCTCCCCTCCTCTCTATCAGACCACGGTGTCCAGATACAGTCAAAAAGACCGGAGGCAGGAGAGGACGCAGGTAGTGGCACGGTGCAGATCCGCACTTTGGCGTACCACCACACTCCCTGGTACACAGCAATTACTTGACCAGGATTTCAACAAACTGCAGCACAACAGCGGGTCAGAAGGACGAGGATGACTGGGCCAACCGTGCAGACGGCAGCGCAAGCGCTTCCACTGCTTGCTGGCAAAAAACCCAACAAGTATCGATGTTTATAGGCAAGCCTAGAATGCTAGCCATTTTTTTTCGCACTTCTTCTGCATTTGACGACAAACGGGGAAATAACGTCCAAAATTTACATAACAAATTTCACTTTGCTAATGGACATATTCGAATTCAACCTGTTGTTTTCGGGACGTATACTTTCAAATGTGTATGCGTATTTAAAAGCAGACAGACCAATTCATATAAAGGTTAAGTCACATAAGTTTTTGGGAAGGATGAGAAACATTATGCTGTAACCTTTGACGCTAGCGGAGTAGGTGGGCAAAATAGCCAGAATTTTAAACACACTCCGAAAAAGCAATACTGATTTGCTGTTCCTCCCAATGAACGATTACCATGGACTGCCATCCTGTTTGGATTGAATATCGCTTTTTTCTATTCCCACTGAGATTTTTATCCATGGCACCTAATCCGATGTGTTGATCTATACATGCCTCATCAGGGTGGATAGCCTGCTTGGATGGGCAGACGCCAACAATACGGAAGTTATTCTGCTTTATGAGAGCGATCACCTACGTCACGCAAACGGAGTGCTGTTATAGGCCTACTTAGTTGGGCAGCAACAAACAGCTCTGCCAATGAAAGTTATCAAGTCGGATTTACTTATTTGTTCAAACTGTTCTCAACTGTTTCCAACAGATTTAGTAAGTCGGTGATTGAGAAGACACGAGTCGACAGAAAAAAGAAACTGGGTGTTGACTATCAGGCGCCTAAATGAATAAAATGGCGAAACCTGCCCTAAGTTAAGAATGTGGCCGAACTCACTGAAGGACACCTGGGAGGCACCTCATTCGATTAGCGCACAAACAGTTGACTACGTTGCGCATAACGTTTTCACAGCCTAAGTAAGTAGGTGACTATTTGGATAGAAGAAATGAGGCCGGTTCTTAAGTTGCCACTCATTAGACGAGATCTGGCCACACATGCAAATTCGAAGAGGCCGATATTGTCGCTAGAGGTGACAACCGTGTGAGCCGCGAACTGCTTGAATCATGGTTCACTGACCCCCAGTCCATCAACTAGTGCATCGAACATCCCCTTCCATACTGGGTGCTGAGAATTCGACTAAGTGGAGTAATAAGCCACGCGGCCAGCGCACAGGTGAACGCGGCTGCCAAAACCAGAATCAGCGAGTCAGATGGTCGAGCAATCGTCACACCAATGCCCGACACTCGTGAGGAAATTGTGGCAAATAACGCGAGAGTGTCGATCATCACACAGTTATCACATAGTGTTCAAAGATCCCTGATGAAGGGGAAGAGTAGTGAATATTCATAGGTATGTGATAGCATGGCGATTGCATCCTATAAATACTGCAGCTCCTTGTGCATTAACCACCCGTATCTGCTATTGTCTCTGATGATGGGTTTGAGGTGGAATCCGAAAGGTCAGACGAATACAGTTCTTGTGTCAGCGATCGTGTCTTACTCTTAACGACTGCTTCCTGCGACTCGTCTCTTCACTTCAATTGGCAAGGTTGTGCTCATACCTGAACGATTATGAAGGATTTCTTAAGTGGATCTGCAGGATTGGTTAGTTCAAGGTGTAGTCATGTGATATTTCAGACCTCTCAGGGTGTTGGCTTTTAAATGCACTTCTTTTCGTCCACTTACAGAGACCACACTCAGTAAAACGACTTCTTTATTGATAGGCACTTTCCCTGTCCATTTTCGGTGGCCTTGTAATTTCAAACGCCATAAAACACATCATTACACGTGCTCATTTGGTGAAAAATCATGTCTTTTTCAAATTGACTTCTTGCATAGGGAGCGATGGGGAGCACTACTGAACATACAGATACAATGTTATTCGAATGGGCATTGCACCGTCTAGGACTGAAATATGCCCTTTCTTCAAGCATGGAATTTTAAGAAACCATGATTTGCTACCGAATGAATACAAGGAATAATATTTAAATGAATTTTCTCTCTAAAAGGCGACTTACCGTATACGGGCACTGGAAATCGGTAGGGGAAATATGTACCAGAATGGTATTACCGACAAAGACAAGGGAGACTGGAATGGCCATTTCTGGTTTATTAGCCGTCGTCAACCAGCCATACCCAAGCCCGAAGTGTGGAACACCCGAGCCTCGAACTCGCAACCTGTTAATTTAGAAGTCCGCGCCTCTACCCACCGGGCCACGAGGCAGTTGCCCTGCCGGTTTTTCGATCGGGAATATACAATGGTAGGGGGCGCTCACCGATCGTTCATACGGAACTCACTCGTTCCGTTGTGCCTTAAGGGCTCTCTCTCTCTCGAGCCCTCTCTCTCTCTCTCGAACGATCGGTGAGCGCCCCCTACCATTGTATATTCCCGATCGAAAAACCGACAGGGCAACGGGCTCGTGGCCCGGTGGGTAGAGGCGTGGACTTCTAAACCAACAGGTCGCGAGTTCGAGGCTCGGGTGTTCCACACTTCGGGCTTGGGTACGGCTGGCTGACGACGGCTAATAAGCCAGAAATGGCCAATCCAGTCTCACTTGTCTTTGTCGGTAATACCATTCTGCCTATATATCATGCGCCGCTGTGCGGCTGCTGGTTGGGCTCGAGAGAGAGAGCCCTTAAGGCACAACGGAACGAGTGAGTTCCGTATGAACGATCGGTGAGCGCCCCCTACCAAATGTGTACCAGTTAAGTAGCCATTTTTGCCGAGTGTGGTTTCTGCAGATGGCCAAAAGGAACTGCACTCAAATGTCAACAGCCCAACGTGTCTGAAACATCACAGGATTATGCCACCTGTTAATTAATATTGTGACCCCACTTAAGCAGTCCTTCCTAGTCAACACACATTTCAGAATTTCGGTTAACGTTTAATGAGATCGGTCACTGAGTGTAGTTTCGGAAAGACAGGCTCAGCGCACTCAGCAAAGTACACTAATGATTACTGCGAAGTGCACACCATGTTTCGCTTCATATTTGATCAACTTGCTTGGATGTGCAAAAACAGCAATTGCCTAAAAAACTGAGAAGACAGCTTAGGTATGTGCCCATTCTTTAGGTTCAGCGTTGTTTGTTGTGTTAAGGTCATTTGTCTGTCGTCCAGGTTATCTCATCGAGGCTCTGATTACGGGTAAATTTCAC
>CACRXP010000016.1:1623459-1670764 GCA_902702965.1 Spirometra erinaceieuropaei
AGGAGCTGTGTGCCAAAGTGGGCTTTGCATCTGATGGGTGTTCAAAGGGGTCAGACCTGCACTGTGAAATTTCCTCACCCTTGACCTGGGGAAGGGGGGTCTCGTTCGCTCAATGACCGCCTTTGCGTAGCAGTCGGCCTGTCATTCCAGCCAGCCCCACTGTTGTTTGGCAAATTTTCCATACGGTTAGCGACAACAGCAAGGGCGATTGTAGGCACACATGAGAGGGGGGGGTTCTGGTTGATCTAGCGACCGCCTGAGTGTGTGCTGTCTCGTGTGGGACGCTGACCGTCAGTCCAGCCATCGTCCTTTCAACCTGATGACACCGAGAACTGAGAGATCGCAAAGTACAGGCTTTTGCGCAGCCACCTCACCTCGTGTGACCGCGGCTGTCGCAAACGCAATCTGGTGTAAAGGGCAGATCGGTTGTTAGGGCAAGTAATTTGGGCGCTCCAGCTTAGCGTCGAAGTAACAAACGTTGCGAAATAAAATTTCCACAAAACACAAGCAGTCTTTGGACTGAACTTTTATGTAGGCAATGCGTTCATAGTTTTCTCGCTTATTAAGAAGTTTGTGCTGATTATATCAATAGGGATTTGTAAGTCTCCGAGAAATAGCGAATTTCTTCAGAAGATGACGGACCTGTATTTCGGGGTCGGATCTTATTTCGTAACCGCACCTGCTGTAGACAATTCCCAGCTGCCTGTCATACGAGACCGGTGGTAATAGGGGGTTTAACACTAACCATTAATCCTAACCCCGACCCTAACCCCTAGCATTAACCCCCAACCCTAACCTCTAACCCTTACCCCAGCCCCTAACCCTTACCCCAACTCCTAACCCCTAACAGTTGCGGCCACGAAATGAGATTTTACCTTCGCGATCATTCATTAGACCAAGGATATCACCGTTATCAGAAGAGGGAGTAAACTCCTATTTTTCAGACGATATTTTACCATCAAAGACAGTGAACCAATTCCGTCCGCATTAATATTATTCACTGGCTGCACCCAATTACTAACGACGCGGTTTTATGGGTTATTTTGGGAGAAAGATCTTTTGTTTGTCATTGACGTATTTCCGCAATTGCTGCGTATACAGTGAATGGAAACTAGTTTGTTCAAAAGCCAACATCAACAAGTAATTGAATTATCTTAGGATTACGCTGCATGGTAATTAATATTACAACCCTAGTTAAGCAATCTTTTTGAGTCGAAATCGCAATTCAGAATTTCAGCTAACCTTTCGTGCGTTAGGGCATCTAGTGTATCATTCTTACGTTAAGTATGCGCACCCATAACACATTTGCCTAAGATCGAACTACTAACAAACCCAGAGACAAAATACCGAATGCCTCGAGTTTATTAAGCTTTCTATCGACCGGCCTTACCCATGACGAAAATCTGCGACCGCATCCGCGGAGATGAGTACTGACACTGTTCAGTCAACCAATGGATAAGTTCTAACTGACGAGTCATCTTCACCCTGGACGAGGAGCTGACCTATGCCTTACCACAAGTCCTTCCCGGTCGACGTAGCTGGGGTTTTTATCCAAAATGGTTCGTTGCAATTATTTATCCAAACGGCCTCATAGCAGGCTTGTGGGTGATAAGAAACATCATTCTTTCAAAGAAGTCGGTAATTTCACTTATGATTCCGTCAGGATGAGAATGTTTGGTTTTAGGTGAGCTACTTTTCGGACTGTTGGTAAATCAAATCCACCGAAATATTTGGTAAGACGCGGTTATGCAGCCGCACCTGACGGACACAATACGGTTGACCTACTTAAGTATTTTGAGTTGGTGTGATTACGTTGGCATGGTATTGCTGTGCGTTGCGTGTGTGTGTGTGTTCCGTTGGCGGTCTTGGTTCTTTCTTTCCGTGGCTAGGGTTAGGGTTGGGGTTGGTATTAGGGTTAGGGCTATGGGGTTAGAGCTCAGGGCTATGGGCTTAGGTTTAGGGGGTTAGGGCTTATGGGTACTGAAAATGTGTATCTTAAATGTTAGTGTACACGTAGAAGGAGAAACTACAAACAGATGACCTGTCTGGATGGATAGGCGACCCTGACATACTAGCTAAACAGCCGGTGGGGATGCAGAGCTGTGGGCAACTGCAGGGAGGGTCCCAGGTGGGAGCCGACGTTGTGTGAGCGAGACGAGAGCGGCGATGCGTCAGGGCATCATTCAATTCAATTCAATTCAATTCAATTATTTTATAAAAGACCCGTCGGGGTCCCATCAAAGCAAGTAAAAATAAATTTACATGCAAATTTTAGACGATGTAGGCAAAATCTGCACAAAGTGCAATGCATAGTTTTTGAGATTAGAAGTCCGTTAAGCAAAACGAAAATGAAAAAATAAATGAAAAAAACGAGGGGTGAAAAAAAAAACTCCAAAGCAAAATTTAAAAATGATTGTAGTAATTTAACAGGAGAAATAAAAACCCCTCAGAAAAATAACATCAGAAAAAAAACAGGGAGGACTGGCCTGCATGTGGCGGTACAAAATGGAATATAGTCCGACATCAACATGGCCGAAATAAATGTCAGCTGTATATGGCATTGCGTAACGGATTTCATAAAATGGTACGTAGGCGGGTCGGTCAGGACTGGCCTGTATCGCCTCGAATAAGAAAAATAAGTGCCGAAATTGAAAACCAGTCTCAAGCCGATAGGAACCCAGATGCGGTCAGTTTCATTCAACCGAGTCCATCCGAACATGGGGGGAGATGCGACCAGACTACTAGTATATGGCGAATATAGAAGGCTTTGTCAAGACCGCCGATGGAGCGCATTCTGTAAGGGCACGATGACAACCAGTCTCGAGGCGACAAGAACCCAGATGCGGTCTGTTACATTCATCAGAGTCCATCCGAGGATAGGGCAAAGGAGATGCGACCAGATTACTAGTATATGGCTAATATAGAAGGCTTCACCAAGAGCATCGATGGAGCGCATTCAGTGACAGCATCATGAAGATCAGTCCCGAGGCGATAGTAACCCAGATGCGGTCGGTTACATTCATCCGAGTCCAACCGAGGATGGGGGAAGGGAGATGCGACCAAACTACTAGTATATGGCGAATACAGAAGGTTTCGCCAAGAGCGTCGATGGCGCGCATTCTGTGAGGGCACGATGCATGAACTAAAAAATTGGAATAATTAACATTTCTGGTGAGGGATCTTAGGTAGCGAGACTACTCATAAAGGAAGGAAACGTGAACAGATACGGAAATTTAATAGCGGCATGCTAAATTCCCGGTGGCCCTTTCTCAGTGTCATAGAAAAAGTTGTCTGGGAAGGATGAGGAAACTAAAAGTTTAATCGAGTCAGTATTCAGATAAAGGCGTAGCCTTCTCTTAAAGGTGTGTAGATTTTCTGAAGATCTTATATTTATTGGAAGGTTATTCCAGAGGAAAGTATACCTGGAAGCGAAAAAAAGGGAGCGCTTAGAGGTGGAGGACGCTGGAAGAGGTATAATTAGAGACGAGTTGCGAAGATTGTATGGGCGACTACTAGGGATAAGTGTTGAAATCCGAGGAAAATTTGAACTATGATTAATGCGAAAGAGGAGACAGAGGCCCGCTTCTAGTCTTCGAACCCATTAAAATTTTAGGTTAATTAGCTGGCATCTATCTGAGTAGGAGATATTGGGATGTTCCCTATCCAAAAGGTTTTTTGAAAAACGTCTTTGGACATTTTCAATTTTTAAACGACTGGCTTCATTCATCAAACCAAAGAGTGGGCAACAATACTCGAGAATGGGAAGTACAAACATACGATAGAGCCTTAATTTAATTTCAGGAAGATAGAAATTGTAAGAAATAAAGCCACAAATCTGGGCAGCTTTGGCTGTAATTCTGTCAGCGTGCGGCGAGAGATCAAGATTATTAGTGTAGCTTAAACCTAAATCCTTGATGGTGGTACATTCAGTCATAGGTGTTCCTTGAAAGACCACAGGTTGGGGTAGCCTATCAGGTCCAAAACACATCTAACGACCTTTAGACGGAGAGAATTCCATTAGCCATTTTGAGCTCCAAGCTGAGAGAGCAAGCAAGTCAGCATGGATTTGCTCCAGGCAATGCAGGTCTCTGAGGATGGGCCGTCGGCCTTGTGGTGGCACAACTACACGATTACCCCATAGTGCGCATCCGTCTTGTAGACTTAACTCGTTCTGACGGCTGAAGAATGGTTGAAAATCAGGGGAGGTAGAGGACGGCCAGCCAGATTGTAAGGCTCTTTTTACCCGACTTAGGAGAGGGTCTCTCGATGTCCACTGTCGAATTTGTTGACAGGTTAAAGGTGCGTTGACTAGGTTCTGCAAAAGATTTACGGTCTCAAAAACAGGTGCCCCGTTAATGCCGTCGTCCACAATAGGAAGCCTACTTAAGGCGTCAGCCTTTACGTTTGCACTACCTGTTACATACTTCATTGCATACGTGTAAGCAGACAGGGAGAGTGCCCATCGTTGCATTCGCGGCGAGGACATCTGTTGTATCCCTCGTTTTTCTCCCAGCAGTGTGATCAGTGTGAATCTCAAAGGGTCGGCCAAAAAGATAGAGGTGGAAACGATGTAGGCCAAACATTATTTCTAAGGCCTCTTTATCTAGTTGCGAATAGTTGGTTGGTCGGATTGGGAAATTGTCCAAATCTGCCAAGATAGATATTTTGGCGAGGTTTGGTTTTGCAGTCCTACTTGGCTGATACCATCTGGTTAGCCAACTAGAACAATTTTAGTAGGTGCGATTACGCTGCCTTTACATATTTCAAGAGCTCGCGCCTTCCTTATTACTTTGATCTATCGAGTGACTGTAGCCGGGGGTGAAGTGATCATACTCCAGCCTCAGTCACATCAGGTACCAGTTCGCACGCGCATCCCTGCGTGTGTTTTGAGCTAAAATTGTTTTAGTTAGCTAATCATATGATATAAGTAAAGTGAGGTTGCAGAAGCTATCCTCGCCGATATATTATTTAGGCTCTGCTTACGGGTAGATTGTGCTACCGGAGGCAAAAATTGATGTCATGCTTATAGTTCAATATGTTACGACTGCTGCGTTTATTCCACGCTTAGATTATTTCAGTAAATCCGGGGGAGGCTTTTGAATGAACTACATTTTTGGGTAACCTACAAGGACCCTACTCACTAAAGATGACTCCTTTATTGGTAGTCATTTTTCATATCGGTCTTCATAGCTCTTTTAATCTCAAACAAGGCCGCATTTGGTTGCAGATCAATTTTGGTTCCCCGAATAGCTTCAAACGCGGTCTGTCATTGCATTTTCGTCTATGGACGTCAGTCTTCAAGAGGCATACATTCCGGCCGAGAAACAACGTACATACTTTCACGCCATTAAAACGCTCATGAAACGCTGGAAGGACTGCCAAATGTGTTTTACATAGAGCGTAATCAAACAGACATATACGATGTTCTTCGAGTAGACACTGATCGTCCTCCAAAATCGCATAGTGAGAAGTATTTGTGGGATAGAAAAATGTCTTTTTTCAAGTATGGAATTTGAAGAAGGCGTGGATTGTTACCAAATTTCCAAGGACATCGAAATTCGGTCGATAAAATACACACCAAGTAAGAAGTCATTTTTATCGCGTGAGTGACTGGAAAGCCAACACCCTGAGGTGCTTGAAACATCCAAGGGCTATGCCACAAGTTAATCAATATCGCAAACCCACTTAACAATACTTTCTAGTCGAAAAGACATTTTAGAAATTCGGTTAACATTTCAAAAGATTGGTCACTCACAAGCTCAGGCGTATTCAGTATTGTGCGTTAACGGTTAACGTGAAAATCAGACCATGCTTGAACGTGCAAACACAGCAATTACCCAAAAACTGCCCAGATAGCTATTTTATTTAGGCTCTGTGTACAGGTAGATTTTGCTACCTGAGGCTAAAATTGGTTTTGTGCCAATAGTTCGATATATTACGATTGCAGAGCTTACTCCACGGTTAGAGTATTCCAGTAAATGAGGGGATGGTTCTTCTCAGAATGTACTGCCTTATGCCTTGCACATGGCAAGTGTTCAGAGCCGCGCAGTGGGACGTGGGAACAACTAGGAGTTGCCTACCAAAGTGTAGTTTGAGACTGCTAGGTCTTCGAACAGCTGCAACATTGCACTATGTCATTTCTTCACCCTTGGCATGGGACCATGGAATCTCGTTCGTCCAATGAACTCGTCTTCTGTGGCAATCAGCCTGTCGTTCCACCCACCCCTCCCCGCCCCAACCCTGTGGTCTGGCAAATTTTCCATACGGTAAGCGACGACAACAAGGGCGATTGTAGGTACACATTAGAGGAGGGGTCTGCTTGACCTAACGACCATCTGACTGTGTGCTGTCTCGTGTGGGAGGCTGACCGTCAGTCCAGCCATCGGCCTTTCAACCTGATGACACCCTGAACTGGGAGATCGAAAAGTACAGGCTTTTGCGCAGCTTCGTCGCCTCATGCGAGCACGATTGTCGCAGGCCTCCTCCCGTGTGAGGGGCAGATCGGTTAGTAAGAAAAATGTTTAGGTTCTCCAGCAAAGCGACGGAGTAAAAAAGGTTGTAAAATTAAATTTCCAGAAAACACAATTTTTTCTTTGCAGGGAACTTTTACGTGGCCAGCGAAATCACCGTTTTCTCGCTCATCAACAGGACTGTTCTGTTTGAATGACACCACATGCAGCTCATTAATCATCGCAGGGAGCCTCAACTATTTGATCAGAAGAAGAAGCGATTGCTGGAACAAGGTCTATGAATGTACTGCCTTATGCCTTGCACATGGCTAGTGCTCCAGCGATCGCTTCATCTTCTGACCAACTAGTTCCTGGAACTCGCATCTTCGCTTGTATCGGTAGCCTCAACTATGTTGTATTGTTGATTAGGGCATCGTTAAAGAGGCAGATACGGTGTAATTCGAATGGACATAGTATCGTTCTGAAAATCTCATAACGAGAATCATTTTAAGGTCTAAAAATGCTAGTTCCTTAAGTAGAAAATTTGAAGTAGGCATGATTTGCTTCCAAATGTGTACGAGAAATACTATTTTTATGGAGTTTCTCCCCGAATAAACGACTTAATTCCTGCGGGCATCAACTATCGGTAGAGGAAATGCAGACTAGTTAAGTGGACATTTATGTTGAGAGAGGTTTTTGTGGGTGGCTGAAAAGACCTGCAGGTGTCTGAAACATCTCAAGATTATGCCACAAGTTAGTCATAGTCGCAACCCCATTTAAGTAATCCTTCCTATTCGAAAGCACATTTGAGAAGTTGGACGCCTCACCGAAAAATTGCGCCCAATCCCACCACAACAGATGGCTGACCGACTAGGAGAACGGAAGAGAGACTGAGAGTGCGGTTGACATTACGGAATCCTTTCCCACGCATTCTTCACACAAGACATTCAGACCCAATTTGAAATGATGGCATGGCGCTTGGAAGACCTATTATCACTGACGACGAGAAGTCGTGTTTATACGTGGTCCATCAGGAAGCATTGCATAAGTAGGGCTGTAAGATTGATTATCTTGCGATGCATTCACATGATACTTCAGAGACCTAAGAGCGTAGTGGGACGTGGGTGTGACGAAGGCCTACCTGCCAAGGTATACATAGCGGATGTTGGGTGTTTGGAGGGGTCCAACCTGCATTATGGCAAGTAGTGCTCAACTAATGTAAAGCAAGTATTAGACGATTTAATATACTCGAATCGCAGTGAATCCATTTCGCCACCGTAAGGGCGGGAGGGAGAGGAAAGAGAGAGTTCAGGTGCGTCCCGCAAAATGACGAAATCTGACCGTCAGACAGGGGTCATCAGATATTCACAACATCATGTCAAACCAGCGCATGATGGTTAATCATATGCTGAAAGATTGCAGTAGGCTGGTAGGGGATTGCTGTCTAGCAGGCGACGAACTGCCAAGCTCACTTTCCAGAAATCCATTTTATATTAATATAATTTGCGTGTACTGCGTCGTAATAAAACCGAACTGCAGTGTAAAGTGGCAGTCTGGGTAGTGGGCGTGCCATGATACCTAGATAAGCGCGAACGACAATGTCCACATTATCCCCGCAGCAGGGGGGCCCGGGGATAACGACTTCCGATGCAGCAACCACTCATTCTCTCTCTCTCTCTCTCTCTCTCTCTCTCTCATCTCTTACACGTCGTAGCCCAATGTAACTAATACTTCTCAGCCAGTCTTAGATGACAGTTCGTGCGATCGATGGTGCAATTCTGAATTCAGAAGAAGTGGATTCATTTGACAGGTTGAAATGCTGTCTCTACTGATATCCACAAGATAACTTGTAGAAGACCCTGTTTCGCATTCAATCCGATGTAACCATGCCGTGGATTGTCAGCCTGAAATCAGAGTATAGACATGGAATGCCTACCCAATAATTTGAGTGTATCCCGTATTAGGCTGCAATCTGTGCCTCAACGGCCGAGTGCGTAACCCACAAATACGTGCTGGATGACCAAAATATGTACGTGGTGCAATAGACTCCGAAAAAAAACAGTACGTGATTTAAGACACGAAACTTGATGGCAGAAACGAATATGAGGATATTGATGTACTAGGAAAGCATACTGACAGCAGAAGCCGCACGGAGACCGAGTCGAGACGCACACATCTCACTTGCGTGGGAGGTGGCAGTTTGGTGCTTGCGGTGGGCGACGTTGATGTGCGGTGGTGAGATGATGATGATGATGATGAGGGAGGGAGGGAGGGTGTTAAGCTGTAGTGCAGCCGGCAGTTGTCTACCGCAGGTTTTCATGGATGCGCATGTGGCCGAATAAGCCCATGCGATGCCTGAATGTGCGAGGGCAGTGTGGACAGTGGAGGCGAGCGCGTTGGGTGTAGTTTCGTGCTCCAGGCACCGGTTCGCTGGTCTCTGTGCGATGGATTCGCAAGTGACCGATCAGGCCGATGTGTGTGGTGAAGGTGCGGTCGCAGTGAGGGCAGGTTTAGTCCTAGTCCTCGCAGCTAGTGTCGATGGTGGGGGCGGGGGGGGGGTAGGGGAGTGGAGGGTTGGCGTGTGCCGTTGTGTCAGGATTGTGTGCAGTGTTGATGTGCGGGGGAGACGACACAGCAGCAGACGTTGGGGCGGGGGAGGAGGATGGAAATGGTATCTCAGGAGAGCGATTAGAGTTATTTGGCGGCATGGAGGACGAGGAGGAGTTGGACGGAGGGACGACGGTTGGTGCGGTCCGTGAAGCGCAGTTGATCCGGAGGTGTCCAACAAATTCACTTCGTGCCCGATATGTTCGCTGACACCGTGGACACGTTGGAGGCGGTTGTGCGTTGGCATTGCGTGGTCGGCGCAGCTGAGAGTTGCATGTTTCATGTTGCATGGCGGCAACGATGCGGCTGGCTTTGTAGATCGCAGCGCCCGTCTTCACAGTCCTTCCCCAGGTCCGTCGGTCGCAGGCGAGGTCTTCTCAGTTGGTCGGGTTAATTTGCAGACACTTCAGGGAGGACTTCAGAGTATCCTTGCAGCTGTGGATTTGGCCTACTTGGCGGCGAGAACCCGTGGCGACGTCTCCGTTGAAGAGTCGTTTGGATAGCCACTCGTCGTCCGTGCGCACCAGGTGGCAGATCCAGCGCAGCTGCATTTGTCTCAGCATGGTGTAGGTGTTGAAGATTCCCGTCCGCACCAGTAAATCCGTATCAGGGATTCGATCCAGCCAACTCAGCCGCAGGATGCGACGAAGACAACTGAGGTGGAAGTGGTTCAGTCGGCGTGTCTTCTTCGTGTACACCGTACAAGTCTCTGCTCCATGCAACAGCGTCGGGAGGATGACGGCTTTGTACATCTTCAGCTTCGAGCCGAGCTGCAGACTGTGACGATTCCAAACTGTGATTTGAAGGCGGCCGAAGGCTTGACTGTCCTTTGAGATCCTGTGGGCGACTTCGTCGTCGGTTTTCGTGCTGCGGGAAAGGGTACTGCGCAGGTACGGAAAATTGTCCTCCAAAACTCTTCGCCAGTGTTTCCCTTAATCGAACTGAAGTGAACTGAAAGTGACTTTAAGGTGTTATTCGACTAAAGATGTCTCCTAACGTAAAACACTTTTAGGATCAAACGATGGAATTTGAAGCAGGCGCGGTTTGCTGACTTATGAGTGAGTACAAGAGAAAAAATTCTTCTCCGAGCGATCTTCCTTGGAAGTTTTGCACATGAATAGTATCAGAGACGCGCAGTGGGACGTGGGGTGTGATGAAGGCCTACCTGCCAAAGTATACTTAGCGTCTGGTGGATGTTTAGAGGGGTCAAACCAGCACTATGACATGGGGGAGGGGGGCCTCGTCGGCCTAAAGACAGTCTCTGGACCCGTCTTCTGTGGCAGTCTGTCTGTCATCCCAGCCACCCTCCACCTTTCGTCTGGCACATTTTTCAAATGTTTGCGACAGCAACAAGAGTAATTGAAGGAGCACGCCCGAGGGAGGGACGGAGGGAGAGACAGGCGGGGGGGGGGATGAGAGAGTCCATTTGCCCTACGAAATATGACGAAATCTGACCGTCAGACGAGGGTCATAAGACACACACACACACACACACACACACACACACACAACACCCTGACATATCAGGGCATCGGAAAACCGTTGACAGACGCTTTGTCATGAGAGGGAATACACCATGTTGGTGGATGTTTGCTATTTTGGAGACGATG
The DNA here is from genome assembly GCA_902702965.1 of Spirometra erinaceieuropaei. NCBI lineage: Eukaryota > Metazoa > Platyhelminthes > Cestoda > Diphyllobothriidea > Diphyllobothriidae > Spirometra > Spirometra erinaceieuropaei. Next base: position 1,634,126 of record CACRXP010000016.1, read on the forward strand.
AGAAGCCGGGCACGTTTTCCAATACCCCCGTTGGGCTTGAAAGTGTTTACGTGTACTGCACCGTAGTAAAACCGAATTGGAGCATGTAGTGGCAGTCTGTGTTCTGGACGTTATCTTCAGAGTGAAAGGTCGTTTCGGTCACATTACAGGTCTCCCTCAAATGTCGAAACGATGAAAGTCTCGCAGAATTTTCCATAATGGTGTTTCCAGTCGTTTAGAAAACCCTCTCTAAATAGATATACTTTTTATGGAGTGCTTTAATAGGGCATTCTATTGACGGATGTCCGTGTACTTTACGCATTTCCCTCTATGAAGTCAGGGAAAAGTCTGACACTCTTGACCGTTTCTTCCATATCGCTAAAATTAGCAATAACTTTTTCTGCCACCAACATGAGAACGTGCCTTTCTATTTATTTTGTGGCAATTTTCACGATCATTTCTCACTCTTACGCTCAGTTTTTCAGTTTCGAAGGCATAGCAGGGTGACATTTTGCTAACATTGACAGTGTTTCGCACATTTCATCCCTAAATTAGATATATACAGGTAATGGACCGCACGAAATGTAACGCTTCATATGTCCGAAACTGCAAATGGCCATTTAGTAATGGCCATTCCAGTGTCAGCCTATAACATATTTCAAATGGCAAAATAATTTCGGCACAGTTAAATAAAGGATTGCGTGGGAGTGTGTGTGTTAGAGCTGCACGTAAGGACATAAATCCACACAGGTTTGTCAATCTAACATTAGAAAGTCGATAAATCCTCCGGTTCTCCAAAAATGACCACTGTGTTCGCGACCTCACTCCCGCGGTTTACCTCTGAGAAGCAGTTAATTTTCAAGTGTGGCAAGATCTGTTTTGTGAAACCCTCTGTCAAGAAAAAACTCGCTCAGATGCGCAACCGAAGTCTAGGACAGGTACTAGCACAGGAACTTGCACGAATATATCGCTACGTCTACTTTCGCTCAAAGTTGTGAACATTTTGCTTGATAAAATTGATTCGATACAGTTTCTGCACGAGAAAATGGTAGTCTCCAGAAGAGGCTGGGCAAGTGAGTAAAACGAGCAAGGTGTCAGGTGTCTAAAAGTCCTTTGAACTGGAGTATCCACAAAAAGCACATTGGGAAATGCTTGGGGACGCAGTGAGAATGCGAACCCCTTGCGGACGTGTCACGCAGCGCACAATATCCGCGATGCACGCATGTCTGGACATTTAGCTAATACTTCTGCTGTCAGTATGCTTTCCTTGTACATCAATATCCCCATATTCGTTTCTGTCATCAAGTTTCGTGTCTTTAGACACCTACTGTATTTCTAGGAGTCTATTGCACCACTTTACATCTTCTGGTCATCCAGCACGTATTTGAGGGTCACGCACTCGGCCGTTGAGGCACAGATTGCAGCCAAATACGTGATACACTCAAATTATTGGGTAGGCATTCCATGTCTATACTCTGATTTCAGACTGACAATTCACGGCATGGTTTCCTCGGATGGAATGCGAAACAGGGTCTTCTACAAGTTATCTTGTGGGTATCAGCAGAGATTGCATTTCAAACTGTCAAATGAATCCACTTCTTCTGAATTCAGAATTGCACCAACGATCACACGAACTGTCATCTAACGATCAGTGCCATCATCGGACAGCAAATTCGATACCCCAGTCGATGTTGGAATATCGACAGTCCATATTCCTAATACCGCAATCTGCAGAAAGATTATTCGCATTTTTTGGCAGTGAGTAATCAAAATGCTGACAGATGACTGGCCTCAAGGCGAACAGGCAGCATTACGCATTGACTCATATTGGTAGGTTAAATGGCGAATCGTAAGGCCAGACTGAATATTTGAGCTTATAAAAGGACCTGATGTCGGGCTCAGAGCATGCTCGCTGTCCTCCAGACAACATTCAAGATCATGCACCTTTTCGCATTCCTAGCGTTTCTGCTTGTTGCCGTCTCAGTCACGGAGGCATGGGGTGTAGGCAACACTGGTTTTCGATCCATCAGAGGCAGCGCCGCCTTCCTAAACCCAAAACCTAACAAGCCAAAAGGTAAGTCTTGTTGTCGGCATCACTATATTTTTCACGTAAGGCAACTGGCATCGCTGATTTCTGATATTCCTGCAATGCAGACGAGTATTCATCCACCGCTCCATCTACCATGCTTCTACGCCTGTCGGCAAGAACTGGTGTATGCATGTACCTCACATTTGCGCATTTCCACGTAAATGAACTATCCTCCACCCGAACACCAGTAGGCATTTTAAATACTGTCGTGCGCTAGACGCACAGCCTAGACTGACCGGTCTGCAATGCTTCCATGATTGGGCACACATGTGACCCAGTGTATCGATGAAGCCACTTCCACCGTAACCAACGCAATGCTTTGGGCTAATTACTCTCAACATACGTTTGAAGCGTTGCCTTTTGAAGCACAATCCAAACTGCAGATCATTTAATCTCTTTCCATACTAACCAAACTGCCATCATTTTACCCTTCAAGCACCGGAGAAGCCATTTGGCCCTTTGAGCCCAAAGATGTGGTAAAGCTAAGAACGCTGCGTAAGTTCTACTGTTTAGCACATAGAAATGCCATTGCATGATAGATGAGATTTCATAATGCAGATATTAAATAATGCCACATTTCTCTAGGAATGTGAATGACCTTCACACGAAGACATCCGACATCGGAAGGCGTTTTTGTACGTACGATGCACAATAAAATGTACTATGGATGATTCGCCTTTCTTTTTGAAATACTGCGTCGTCTAACTAGCAAGAGTCGCGTTTTTAAAAGAAGTCCTCCAAATCTGAATGTGTGTGTGTGTTTGTGTGGACGCAATCGCAGGAGATTGGAGGGTATTAAGTCGACGATGTGGACCTCGTGTCGGCAGACTAGCAGGCAGAGACAACATTTGGATTAGGATTAGGCAACCTCTGTCTCGCTTGCCATGGTCGTGCCTCGTGTTCTCCACCTCAACCAGGATTGTGAAACAAGCAAGCCTAAGAGATCCTAGAGGATTTATAGGAGATGTGCGCGATTCAAATGATAGGTGAATTGTTCCTTGCGTTGTGGTGTTTGCAGTATGCCAATAATACGGGGAGAGTGGGTCCATAGTCCTATGCCGAGCCAGGAAATGAAGCGTCCATTCTGGAGATTGTGCGAAGAGGTCATAGATGAGGGATGTCCTGTAGGTCGCTGAATCTTGAGAGATGAGGTGGCACATGTGGCCGTGCATCAGGTGCGAGACGTCGTGACGGGATTGCTGCTCACTGTCTGCGAGTGTGAAATGGCAGGCTGGGTGGGAGTTTTGACTCATGCTGATGGGTTTCTCCCATTAGTACATTTTACACGACTCTACAGTCGGATGACAATGCCCGATCGAACGGCAGGGCAGCAGGCTGGTTCAAACTCAGTTGTCTTCATATGCACCAGTGCTTAATGGTCACTTGTTATCTCGAGATTGAGAGCTGCTGTGCAGCAGAATGAAGAAGAGGTGTAGCGAATGCGGAAACGTCTTCACGTATGCGACGAGAGCTGTCAACATGTCAGCATTCCGAACACCCATAATGATTGGTCAGTGAAGATTCAAGCTATACTCACAAATCCAAACGTAGATGAATCTTCTGTCAGAAGTCTATACACATACTATAAGAAGGTGTAGAGTGTTGACGCTTGATAAGTGAAAGAGAACGAGTCATTTTGCGCCGAAGTTGGGTTAATCGGTGAGTCCCACATCTCACAACATAGTGCTTCGATTGGAAGCGACGATTTCGGTTTGCACGTTGAACGCTGGATTTATGCCATGCGAGGAGTCACATTCTTGTGTGCGTTTGGGGCCTTTTCATAAAATGTTAGCCGAAAGCCTAAAAATTTGTTCCTGATTTGGAAAAACTGCTTAATTGGCATAGGCAGACTTGCAAATGCTCGAGAAAGAGAAATAGACATCGTAATTAACAACAACGCTATCGGGGAGATCACTTATGAAAACACGACCAGGACAGTTCCCCTGTCCTGAATTTAAGCCTAACACACTAATGTTAGGGTTGGCTGGAAATCTGAATCTGACAATAACCCCCGTTTTTCTTCATCTGAATTATTATCATCCTAACCCTAATTCTCTTAAATGCAACACTTGCCCACCTCGTATCCTCCTGGAATTTAGGGTACTGAGGCCAGTAATACGGGGATAGTGGGTCCATAGTCCTATGCCATACCAGGACATGAAGCGTAGATTCTCGAGATAGTACAAGGGATATAAGATGCTTCGACAAACTATGTTCACGGGGAATTTAGGGCATTGCTACGTGTAATTCTTGGAAAGAGGGTGTACAACGGCGTGCTACAAAGGCTGTTCATGGCCTCAAAAATTTCACGTACGAGCAGCGCCTGACGGCCTTCAACCTCTATCCCCTCCACTACAGGCAGAACAGAGGTGACCTCATAACAACGTTCTCGTTGGTAAAAGGACTTAATCTGGATGTCGACTGGGAAACGTTTTTTGAAATGACACCCAAGTCTAATCTCAGACGACATGATTACCAGCTTAAAAGGGAACTGTGCCACACAAATCAACGTTCCTCCTTTTTCTCACAGAGGGTCATTCGCCAATGGAACTCTTTCCCGGCGTATGCTGTGAATTGCCCTACCGTGAACGTGTTCAAGAGACAGCTGGATACTCACCTGCTGAAAGGCAACCCGAACTTCCGAAGCCTGATCTAACGGATTACTGAAATGACTATCTATACACTACTAACAGGATTTCAACAGATCCTTTTATGAGCGTTAAACTTAGCCCATATGGAAATTTTCACAGTCCGAACGTGGTGAACAAAGTTTTTCGCAATTATTTCGCGAATACCATGCCCCTTTCGCCTTTATGTTACATTATTAGATTTATGAATTCTCCTTACTAAAACTGAAAGCAAAAGTTTTGCAATTCAACTATTTTCCTTACATCTGTACCCTCTAAATGGAGTTTTCAGGGCTTCTGTCGTTTACTCCAAATATACTGACTGATACTGACATTTTGGCGCGGTCGATGGACGTTCGGTTGCTCGCTGGATCCTGAGGGAAGGGGGGGATCAGATGGCAGTGCCTGACGCGCAAGATCTTATGACGAAACAGGTGCCTGCTGTATGTCATTATAAAATGGCAGATAAAAGTGAATAAATGCGAGCTTGGCAAATGCCCGCCAGGTAGAAATTGTGTATAAACAAAAAGATATGTCAAATGACTGCCAAAGTACCATCGCCTAGATGGAAGGCCAGCGTTAAAACAACGGTGAAGCTAAATGCGCTGAGTGATAGAGCTATGGGGAAAGTGGACTCGACGGCCGCTACGAGAGGTGTGAATGTGCGTGGCATTGGAAGAGTTAGGGTCGGAGTCGGGGGGGAAGCTGGGGAGGGAGAGAGTTGGGAAGGTGGAGAGGCATGGGGTAGGGAAGGTGAAGGATAAGGGGTAGGGAGTCAGCAAGTTTTGTCCTGGATGCAGATCTGGCGGCTCCTTTGCGACAGCAACCCTGATCCGACGATGCTGACTACGTAGATAAATCTGGTAGGTCTTGGTGTTGCGTGCGAGCACACGGAACGGACCTTCACATGTTGATTCCAGCGGCTGGTGCACACGATCACACCGCACGAACACACAAGTGCAGTTCTCCAAGCATTTTCTCGACAAAAGCCTCTGTAGTTGGAGTTGGAGTTGGAAGGGGGAAAGCGAGCGCATAAACTGCCGCAAAGGATGCACAAAATTTGCAGGAAACTATTGTACCGTAGTATTCAGGAAAGCGACAAATACGATGTAAGTACTGAACTTCAACTGCAACCACCAAATCAGCCACAAACGCAGTTGTGTAAGGAGAAATCGAATATGTGGATGCCTTCGTATAGCACACTTCGTCCAGGGATACTGCCTTTCTGTCGGTTGATGTATGCCTGGTGGCAGTTCCACCGTCACAGTGAATTGATTTCTAGGGGGATTAAACCTGGGCGGCATCATCCGCGCCCTCTCTCCACCCTCACCCACCTAGGCTTTGTGTCAAGACGGAGTCTGGTGTTGAGGGGGAAAGGGGTGACAGCCAGCCCAAATGAGCTACAGGGTTAGTAATAGAGGTTAGGTTTACTACACACGACACGACAGTTCGACCATCGATTTCGATGATGTCCACCGTGTGCCCCACAGCTACAGCAGCGGTGGGAGCAGGGACGGTGACTTACGCAATTGTTTATAGTGCCAGTAGACTAGCGCTGCATCTACCTACACTCTCTCCTCCTCCCCCGTCTGAGCCCGGTGTCAAGACAGAGTCAAGAAGACCGGAGACGGGGGAGGCCGCAGGTGGATGGCTCGGACGGATCCTCACCTTGGCGTTCCACCACACCCCCTGGTCCACACACAAATAACCAGAATTTCAACCAACACAACAGAGATTTGGAGGCTGGCACGGCCGAAGCAGCACCTAGGGGTGCCGCCAACGTTTGGCTCGGATCCCACACTGTGGTAGGAATGCCATAAAGGCCACATTAAAAAGGAGCCATTGCAGCCTGACTCTCAGACCACCTCCAGTGAAGGTATCCCGTCATTTGGCAACCTTCCAAGCCACGGCTTTTAGCGCACCGTGATAGCTTCAATCGCGTCAGATTGTTTATAGTGAGGAGAAAGTGCGCTGAGTCGTCGACCTCACTCTCCCTTCCCACTCCCACACTCCAGCCGCTGTCCGAGCCGGTCAGTAGACTGGAGTGGGAAATGGGCGCGGTGGCTGACACGGTCGACTGACCATGCCTGAGTGCGCCACAGCACGACCTGGCCCCCCATACACACAAACACCAGGATTTCACACAACGGGGGTAGAACGGCGTGTCTCCCACTTGCGTGAGAGGGCCGTGGAAGGTGCTGCTTCAGCCCATCCCCAGCCCACCAGTCCGCCACTAAACACAACACACACACAACGTGACGAACTGCGTGAACCGAGAGCGGGCCTCAATCAGCAACCTTCCTATCCACGACACTTGACGTGTCGGGATAGTCTCGGACACAAGTCACCCGTGCAGCCGAAGCCGCATGGGGACCGAGTCGAGATGCACACTTCCCACTTGCGTGGGAGGCGGCAGTTGAGTGCATGAGGTGTGTGGGGGTTGATGTCTGGTGGGGTGATGGTGTTAGGAGGTAGGGAGTGAGGGAATGTGTGGTGTGACCGGCAGTTGTCTACCGCAGGTCGTCGTGGATGCGCATGTGGCCGAATAGACCCATGCGATGCGTGAAGGTGCGAGGGCAGTGTGGGCAGTGGAGGCGAGTGCGGTGGGTGTAGGTTGGTGCTCCAGGCACTGGTTCGCCAGTCTCTGTGCGATGGGTTCGCAGGTGACCGACCAGGCCGATGCGTGAGGTGAAGGTGCGATCGCAGTGAGGGCAGATGTAGTCCTTGCCCTCACGTCTGATGATGGAGGTTGCAGGGGTTGTGCCTGTTGTTGTGTCAGGTGCGGCTGTGGTGAAGTCATGCGCTACAGACGCCGGAGTGGCCGTCGTTGTGGCAGTGAAGGAGGAAGAGGAGGAGGAAGGGGAGGAGTGAGGGGTGGTAAGGTCGGTGGCGTCGATGTCGGCTGGGGAGTGGTTAGTGGGTGCACAAGGTGATGGATTGGGAGTGGGGCTCGGCGGGGTGGGTGTGTCAAGCCTGCGGTCAATTCCGCTCTCGTGGATGCGCATGTGGCCGAATAGGCCCATGCGGTGCCTGAAGGTGCGAGGGCATTGTGGGCAGTGGAAGCGAGTGCGGTGGGTGTAGGTTGGTGCTCCAGGCACTGGTTCACCAGTCTCTGTGCGATGGATTCGCAAGTGACCGACCAGGCCGATGCGAGAGGTGAAGGTGCGGTCGCAGTGAGAGCAGGTGTAGTCCTGATCCTCATCACTGGAATCGGGAGAGGTGGGGGTGGTGGCGGTTATTGTGTCGGGGTTGGTGATGTGTGAGACGGCAGTCTGAACGGCCGCCGCTGGGGCAGTGGAGGAGAAAAAGGAGGAGGATGGAAGTGGTGGTGCAGAAGGAGTGTCAGAGTTAGTTGGCGGAAGAGAGGAGGAAGAGGCGGGCGGGGGGACGATGGCTGGAGCAGTTCGAGAGGTGAAGTTGATCCGAAGATGTCCAACAAGTCCGATTCGTGCTCGGAATGTCCGTTGACATCGAGGACACGTAGGGAGCGGTTGTGCGGCGGCGTTGCGTACTGGGCGAGATTGTGATTTGCGGGCTTCGCGTTTCACTTTGGCGGCCGCGATGCGGTTGGCTTCGTAGATAGCAGCGCCCGTCTTCACTGTCCTCCTCCAATTCGGCCGATCGCGGGCGAGCTCTTCACAGTTGGTCGGGTTGATTTGCAGGCGCTTCAGGGAGGACTTCAGGGTATCCTTATAACGGCGAATTTGTCCTCCTTGACGACGAGAACCCGTCGCGACGTCTCCGTAGAAGAGTCGTTTGGGTAGTCGCTCGTCGTCCATGCGCACCAGATGGCCGCTCCAGCGCAGCTGCATTTGTCTCAGAATGGCGTAGATGCTGAGCATTCCCGTTCGTTCCAGTAATTCTGTGTCGGGGATTCGTTCCTGCCAGTTCAGCCTCGGGATGCGACGAAGACAACTGAGGTGGAAGTGGTTCAGTCGACGTGCCTGCCTCGTGTACACCGTCCATGTCTCTGCTCCGTACAGTAACGTCGGCAGGATGACGGCCTTGTACATCTTCAGCTTTGTGCTCAGTTGGAGACCGTGGCGATTCCAGACTGTGTCTTCCCGCTGGAGAGCTGCTGCACGGCCCTGATGGTCTTCTGGAGAGATGGCGGGAGGTCGAGGTACACGTTGGTCTCCACTTGCGGCAAACGCTCGATGGCGGCGTCGGAGATGACAGAAGGGCGGTTGAGGACTCCTCAGGATTTGCGTCTTCTCAGTAGACAGCTTTTATAGCGGAGAAGAAGTTCTCCCATTCGTTGCGGTCCGCGTACCCTTGGATCTCCTCAGCTTTGCGAGCAGTCCAGGCGTCCTGCATCTCGCGCAGTCGTTGCTGAAGCTGGCGGCGACTGCGGTAGAAGGCAGCTTTGGTGGCATCAGTGGGGTGATCTACGTAGGCTTTGTGTAGGCGGTTCTTCTCAGCTAGCAGATTTCTGATGGCGGCGTCGTTGTCGTCGAACCAGTCCTGGTGTTGGCGGGGAGCGCGACCGAGGACGGCGAGCGCCGTCGACTGGACCGTGTCTCGCAGTTGACACCAGCGGTTCTCCACGGAGGCGTTCTCGGCATCGGCGGCGTCGTCAGCGGCAGCGATGGGAAGGTTGTCTAGCCGTTGGGCTAGCTCATTGCTGAAATGGAGATGGTGTGCGGGCAAAGACAAAAAGGTAATATTCAGCTTACCTGGGGTCGTTTACCTTGTGGTCTACTGCGAGGCTGTAGGCGAATACGCATCTTCGAGGCGACGAGGCGATGGTCGGTCCACCCGTCAGCATCCGCGATCGCCTTTGTCACCAGCACGTCCAGCTGATCTCGCCTCCGGACGAGGACGTAGTCCCGCAGGTGCCACTGGCGCGACCGGGGATGCCTCCAGGTGGCCTTCTCTCGCTCCGGCAGACAGAAGAACGTGTGTGTCAGGATGAGGCGGTGTTCTGCGCAGGTGCGGAGAAGGAGCAGGCCGTTGTCGTTTGAGCCGCGGAGACCGTGGGGACCCAGCACTCCTTTCCAGGCAGTATGGTCTGTGCCGACGCGGGCGTTGAAGTCACCAAGGACAATCAACTTGTCCGCCTTCGGCACAGTCGCCAAGAGGGCGTGCAGGTCCTCGTAAAATTTGTCTCTGACGGCGTCGGGGCTGGTCATCGGCGGAGCGTAGGCGCTGATGATGGTGGCAAATTCGCCCCTACCCCGGAGATGGAGACGGAGGCTCATCAGGCGATCGTTGATGCCCTGCGGCAAACAGGGTAGTCGTCCCACGATGTCGTTCCGGATGGCGAAGGCGACACCCGCGTCTCGTCGCTCTGCCCTGGGGCGACCGCTCCCGAAGAAGGTGTAACCGACACCTACCTCCTCCAGTTGGACTTTTTCGGGGAATCGAGTCTCGCTGAGTGCGGCGATGTCCACCTTGTAGCGTGCCAGTTCCCGAGCCACTAGCGCCGTCCTCCGTTCCGGTCGGTTGCTCCTCGGATTGTCTAAAAGGGAACGGACATTCCAGGCTGCCAGAGTGAGTGGACTCACCCTGCCAGTCTAGTGACAACGAGTAGGGTGACGGGAAGGAGGTGGAGAAGAAGGTGACGAAGGAGAATAATAGGCAGAGGAAGAGGAAGAATAGGTAGGATGAGGAGAATGAGTATTGTTGTTGTTGTTGTCATTGTTGTTGTTGTTGTTGATTCGATTTTGATTGTTTCGACCGTGAGATTTGCGTCTGCGACCACGGTGCGCCTGCAGACGACGTGGTTCCCCAGAAATTTTTAGACCAGCTTTTCCAGGCACCCTCCGAAGAGAATCAGTGCCCGGTCCCTGAATAGGGCTTCTTGATGTGCCGGCGCGGCCGAACTCCACGGTGAGCCACGACTTTGTTTAGCAGTGGAAGAACGAATCAAATTTGCCAATGGCTTACGACAATGCCTTAAGCCTGCGGTTTCCTACGGTGCACCAGATGGGCGCGTGTCAGCGATGCCGATTCGAAGATCCATCCCACCGGGTGGCCAACGGCGTATCAGGCGGAGCCTCGTTTCGATGATGCCGATGCGATGTTCCACCAACCAGTTGACCAACAGCATAGACGAAACCTCTTCTCGACGGCGCCGACACGGTGTTCCATCCGACCAACCGTCCAACGGAGTCCGCAGTACCTGGTGCACGTGGCACAACGCGAGCCGTTAGTAACCGCCCTCACCTGGTTTAGCCCGCCGGTCGAGGCGGATGCCCGGGGTGTGGCCGCTGAGCAGAGCCCAGCTACGTGGAGCCACAGGTGAGGGTTGGATGCCAGCAAGTGGAGGCTAGGCGTAGTCTCACCTGCAAGCAAGTGAGCGACCACTACGAACATCACGTAAACCCACCGCTGACACCCCTACACCCCACACACACACACACAAGCATAAACACACACACACAAACACAAACACACACACACACGACGACAGTTCGACCGTCGATTTCGACGATGTCCGCCGTGTGCCCCACAGTAGAAGTAGGAGCAGGGACGGTGAATTGCGCAGGGGTTTATAGTGCCAGTAGACTTGCGCTGCATCTACCTACACTCTCTCCCCCTCCCTCGCCTGAGCCCGGTGTCAAGACAGAGTCAAGAAGACCGGAGACGGTGGAGGCCGCAGGTGGATGGCTCGGACGGATCCTCACCTTGGCGCTCCACTCCGCACCCCCTGGTCCACAAACAAATGACCAGGAATTTGACCACAAAACAATGTAGTGATGGCAGTGGTCCAGTTGTGCGACGAATGCCGACAACAGGGTACGCCAGCGCACCCCGCAGATGTTGGCATTTGTTATTGCGCACAGATAGCGCCTGCCAGAATCCGATTTGGCCCACTTGTTGATCCAGCGCATCTAACACGTGGCCCGTTTGGAGGGCACAACACACACACACACGATAGTTCTTCCGTCGATTTCGACGATGTCCACCGTGTGCCCCACAGAAGTGGTGGGAGCAGGGAGGGTAACTTTCAAAGGGGTTTATAGTGTCAGTAGACTTGCGCTGAATCTACCTACACTCTCTCCTCCTCCCTCGCTGAGCCCGGTGTCAAGACAGAGTGGAGAGGACCGGAGACGAGGGAGGCCGCAGGTGGATGACTCGGACGGATCCTCACTTTGGCGCTCCAGTCCGCGTCCCCTGGTCCACACACAAATGACCACGATTTTGACCGCCACAGCAATGGAGGGCATGGCATTGGTCCCAGTTGTGTGACGAATTTCGACAACGAGGACTGCCAGCGCACCCCCTATGCGTTGGCAATTACTATTGCGCACAGATAGCGCCTGCCAGAATCCGATGTGGCCCACTTGTTGGTCCAGCGCATCTAACGCTTGGCCCGTTTGGAGGGCACACACACACACACACTCACCTTGTCCGCGCACGATGGACCAGGTTTTCCCAAAGTAGAAGTAGGTTTTAACTGCCACCCCTAAAGGAGGTTCATCCACACTGGCAACACAACCCGTAATGTTTGTCCTCCTTAAGGCAGCCGCGGAGGAATCAACCAGAACGGAGGACGGTGCTGTTCGCTTAGGAACTGGCACGCAACATTGTGGACATCGCTACTCTCGGTGAGAAACACGGATCCTCCAAACATGGCTGGAGTGGCCACAGCTGCTTCTGGAACGGCGCCACAAACTATCGGATCCCGCAAATGCAAACCAACGTCAAATTAGATCTCCTAACCTCCCAAACTCCCTCCCCGATATCACCCGTACCATGCAAATGTTTGGCCGGCTGCAGAACTCCGTGTGAAATTGTCATGACCTTCAACTGAACACCAATCTGAAGATGTACAAGCCGGTCGTCCTATAATGAGCAAAGACCTAGATGAATGTCTTATCAAGTCATGTCAGGAAGCTCAACCACTTCCATCTCAGCTGCCTTCGCAGAATACAAAGGTTGAGATGGCAAGACAGGATTCCGGAAACGGAAGTCCTAGTTCGGACATTAAGTAGGAGCATTAACGTCATGTTGACGCAACTGCATCTATGTTGGTACGGCCATCTCGTGTCGATGAATGACACACGTCTGCCAAATCTACTCTTCTATGGCGGTCAGGCCACCGGTGCTTGTCTACCTGAAGGCCAAAAGCGACGATACAAGGAGACAGTGAAGAATTCTCATAAACGATTGTATGGCAATGCAAGGACGTGGTAGGTAGTAGTCTGGAACAGACGGGTCTGGGGAAAGGAAATGATGACTGACGCAGACATCTACGAAGGAGACCGGATCACCGCCGCCAAAGCCAAAAGTTCTGCTTGCAATTGGCAGGCACATCCGATTCGCCACGTCGCCACTCAACCACATTCAACGTGCCCGCTCTGTAAACAGACACTTCGCGCACGCATCCGCCTCGTCAATCATCTTCGGACCATATGCATCAACTGCCCGACGATCGGAATTGCAATATCAATCACCGCGCCAGCTCCAACATTCATGTCGACCACATCGGCACCCTCCCTCACCAATGTTGCTTCCAATACCCATCCGACCACCTACACTAACCTTGCCACCGCCACAACGACGACGTCGATGGCAACCACCGCCGCTGCCACCGCCAACGACCAGCATTTTCCTGACGTCCCGAATACCAACCAAACATTCACCATCACCACGTGAGCCGCCAGCGATTTGCACTCGGTCCAAACCTATCATTATTGCCACTGGACATCCAGCTCTCACCTATCGGCCTGCGCGATCACTTACAAATCCATCGCAGAGCAGATGGCGAACCAGTGCCTGGCGCAACCACATGCGCTCGCAGCGTCTGTCTTCTCTACTGCCCTCAATGCCTCCGCACATTCACTCAACGCATGGGCCTATTCGGTCACATGCGCTTACGCCTCCTGTGGATATGCTGGTCGTGAGTCGTGGGCATGGGTGCTTAGTCATCCTCGTCCCTCTGATTAGTGGTGGTGCTGCTGTTGTTGTTGATGGTTAAAATCCTGGTCAAGTGATTGTTTTGGAGTGTGTGGGGGTTTTGGGGTTGAGCGTCATGGTGTAAGCTCGGTCGCTGGATTCCGTGTCCAAAAATCGAGCAAATCGCTAAATAAGTCCACGTGAAGATCAACGAGGTAGCTGAGAATGTTAAGTGCAAATTTCAGACCAAATATCTGCCGTCTGTGTTGGCCTTTGTCCTGATTGTCACTGACGGCAAAGTCAAGCCCACTCTGTTCATCCAGGCGGGGGGGAGGGGAAGGGTCAAAATGAACACAGATTAGCAACCGGATGTTCTTCACAAGCATATCAAACCCTTGATAGACTCCGACCTGCACTTCAGACGACAATGTTGACGTCCTGTAAGATAGCGCGCCTCGGCCTACATCACAGGAGACGCAAAAGTGGCTGGAAGACCACATGCATTATTTTTGGCCCAAGTATATGTGGCCAGCATTCTCGTCCCCTCAACATTTTCGTTCTCGACGAACTGAAGTGACTTCTGATTGCATCCCTTCAATGTTGCCCAGATTAGGGCATGCCGACTAGAAGATTATTTGCGAAGCATGCATCTGCAATTCCAGCCCTATGTTTCAAGTCTGCAGATAAGCCGACGATTTGCTTCAGACTTGACCGCATGTTTCCCTTTCCGGCGTTCAATTTGGCAGATAGACCGGCAACAAGTGCTCAAGTAATAAGAGAAAAATAATATCAGATGAATTTACACGCCCAGACCGCAGTGAATTTATTCTGACCGCACTAAGCGTGGGAGGGACGGGGGAGAGAGAGAGTGAGTTCATTTGCGCTCAGAAACATGACGAAATCTGACCGTCAGACGAGGGTCATTAGACACACACATACCCTGCCAAACTAGGGCATCGGGAAACCGGTGTCAGTCGCGTTGACATATGATGAAGGAGAATAGCATTGTAGTGGATGTCTGCTGTTTATTAGAGGAGGAGAAGCCGGACGCGCTTTCCAAAATCCCCTTTAGGATTGGAAATGTTCACGTGCACTGCGCCGTAATAAAACCGAATTGGAGCACATAGTGGCAATCTTTGTTCTGGACGTTTCCTTTCTTGTAGACGATCGTTTCGGTCACATTTCAGGATTCACTCAAATAGGAAATCTCATTTTCCAAGTGATGAACATGTACTCCAAAATTTCAGAGAAATACTCATGAATCGTCATGGCCAAGGGTATAATCAAATAAGTGTTTAGGAAGAGAACGCCCCCCACGAAATGTAGTGAATGCTGTGATTGAAAATCTGGTCACTCGGTCTCATGTGACCGAGTTGGATAACCACGTTAAAGCAGGGCTGTTTTGAGGCAAGGAAATTTCATCATTCAGTGTTTCAATAGAGCAAATGTTTCTTGCTCTTTGGAATAGAGTATAAACCAAATTTCGCTTTCGTTGTGTTGGCACAAAGCTCAAGAAGTGCACGTATTGGCCTTTCCAAGTATCTTTGTGGAAAACAGATCGCCTTATTAAACCAGCTTCCTGTCTAGTCATGAGGACATCCAGGAAAGAAAGCTTGTTGCACTGCTCCTTTTCCATTGTGAATCTAATCTTAGGATAGAGACTGTTCATGGCAAAAATAGGTCCCTGGCTTCATCGTCGTTATCAACAATAGCGAAAATGCCGTCCACATATCTTTTGTACAGTGTTTTCCTTTTCAATTTTGCTGAGAACTCTTCTTCTAAGTGACCCATAAAAATGTCGGCAAGGGTTGGACCAAGTGGACTTCCCATTGCCACTCCATCAATTTGTCTGTATAGATGTCCATTGAAAAGAAATTGAACGTTTTTCGTGCAAAGTTTCAACAGGTCACGTAATATTTCGGGTAAAAGGCGGGTTTCAGACACATGGGCGCATGTGCTATCGATTGTCTCACCCAGTGGTACATTCGTGAGCAGTGATACAACGTCCAAGGATATTATGGTTTTGTTGGAAATGTTCTGATGCTTTATTTCTTCAATAAAATGGAAACTGTCTTTTATTATGTAAGTCGAAAATAGATGTCGTATTGGTTCTAATTCCTTGACAAACCACAGTGCAAGTCTGTGTTGGGGTGAATTAGGCATAAGCAGAATTCGTCGTAGAGGTATGTCCTTTTTATGCGTCTTTGGCAAACCATATAGTCTGGGGATACATGTGCCACTCGGTTTCAAGGATTGCGCGGTTTTAACATCAATCAGATTTTTATCAAACAATTGTTTAATTATTTTCCAGGCGGATTCTTCCACTGCGGTTGAGAAGCCGTCGCGAAGTTTACTGGTACCATTAAATTCTGCAGTCCTTGCTTGCTTTAAATTCATTCCGGGGAAATATTGCTTCAAATTTCTACGTAAATCATTTTGCCTCTCGCGAGACGTCTTTTCCTTCCTCATTTCATGTTTTTGTCAACGCATGGAGGTGACTCCTGAGTACATCGCGTCCATGTTACTTTGAATGAGACGTGCCGACTGGAAGATCGTTTGCTCCACAGGCATGTACAATTTCAGCGTCAGGATTCAAGTGGGCATCTTTGCTGACTATCTCTTCTTAACTTGCCGGCAATTTTCAATTTACTACAAACGGCTTGGAAGCAAAATCGGCAAGAAGTGCTCAACTAATATAAAACAAGTATTAGATGACTTAATACACTGGGATCGCAGTGAATGCATATTGCCCGCCTTAAGGTATAAAGTGGGAGAGACGGGGAGGGAGGGAGAGAGGGAACGTTCAGGTGCGTCCCGCAACATGACGAAATCTGACCGTCAGACAAGGGTCATCAGACACTCGCGACATCATGTCAAACTAGCGCATGATGTTTAATCATATTATGAAAGAGTGCAGTACGCTGGTAGGGGATTGCTGTTTAGCAGACGACGAACTGCCATTTTCAATTTCCTGAAGCCCATTTGGGATTGCGGCAATCCAAAACATGACGAAATATGACCATCAGACGAGGGTCATAAGACACACACACAACACCCTGCCAAACCAGGGCATCGGAAAACCGGTGTCAACCGAAATTGACATATGATGAAGGAGTACAGCATGGTGGTAGATGGTTGTTGTTTAGGAGAGGATGAGAAGCCGGGGACTCTTTACAAAATCCCCTCTGGAATTGGAAGTGTTCCCGTGCACTGCGCCGTAATAAAACTGAATTGGCACATATAGTGACAGTCTGTGTTCTGGACGTTCTCTTTCGTGTAGAAGATCGTTTCGGCCACATTCCAGGACTCACCCAAATGGGAAACCTCATTGTCGAAGTGATGAACATCTAGGCGTATTTTCCAAAATGAATGTGTTTCCGGTCAATTAGAAAACTCCCTCTAACTAGTTGCATTTTTAAGGAATGTCTTAATATTGCATTCTATTGACGGATGTCCGTGATCGTTACCCATTTCCCTCTGCGAGGTCGAGAAAAAGCTAACACTCTCAACCCTTTCTTCTACATC
Source organism: Spirometra erinaceieuropaei (assembly GCA_902702965.1). Lineage (NCBI taxonomy): Eukaryota > Metazoa > Platyhelminthes > Cestoda > Diphyllobothriidea > Diphyllobothriidae > Spirometra > Spirometra erinaceieuropaei. The sequence goes on from CACRXP010000016.1 coordinate 1,651,190, forward strand.
GCTAAAATTAAGTATTACATATCTTCCACCGTTCCTATTTAGTTTGTGGCAATTTTCACGATCATTACTCACTCTTAGGCCACTTTGTACAATTTCGAATCCGCTACAGAGTGACAACATGAGTCACGATATTTTGACAACATTGTTAGTGTTTCGCAATTTTCATTTCTAAATTAGATATATACAGAAAATAGACCGCATGAGAAGTACCGTTTCATATGTTCGAAACTGAAAATTGTCATTTGGCAATGGTCATTATTGTGCCAATCTATAACATATTTCAAAGGATTAAAAAAATTCGTCACATTTACATATAGGATGGCTTGTGTGTGTTAGAGCTGTACTTAAGGGCATAAAACCACACACATCATTAGAAAGTCGATAAATCCTCCGGTTCTCCAAAAATGACCACCGTGTTTGCGACCTGAATCTCTCGGTTGATCTCTGAGAAGTAATTCATTTTCAAGTGCGGCAAGATCTGTTTAATGAAACTCTTGGCAATAGATTGCTCTTCTCTCAAGAAAAAAAAACCCGATCAGATGCGCAACCCAAGTCTAGGATAGGTACTGGCACAAGAAATTGCACGAGTATATCGAAATGTCCACTTTCGCTCAAATTTATGAACATTTTGCTTGATAAAATTGATTAGACAAAGTTTTCGATCGAGAAAATGGCAGTTCCCGAGAGAGGCTGGACGAGTGAGTAGAACGCGCAAGGTGTCAGGTGTCTGAAAACAGTGTGAACAGGCGTATCTACAAGAAAGCACACGGGGAATGCCTGGTGGCGCACTGATGTGCCCAAACACTTGCGGCACAAAATCCGCGAAACCCGCATGTCGGCACGCTTCTGCTTATACCTGTGCTACCAGTATGATCTCCTGAAACATCAATATTCTCATATTGGTTTCTGTCATATGGTCCCGTGTCGTATGTCAATATTCCGAACGCCCTAATCTGTAGAGAGGTTATTCGAATTCTGCAGCAGTGAGTAATCAAGAGGCTGACCGATGACTGGCCTCAAGGCGAAGAGGCAGCATTACGCATTGTCTCATATTGGTTGGTTAAATGACGAATCGTAAGGCCAGACTGAATAGTTGAGCTTATAAAAGGACATGATATCGAGCTGGGGGTATACTCGCTGTCTCCCAGACCACATCCAAGAACATGCGCTTTTTCGCATTCCTAGCGTTTCTGTTTGTTGCCGTGTCAGTAACTGGGGCATGTAGTTCAGGCCAGACTGATTCTCCAGCCAGTCCAAGCAGCGCCACCCACCAAAACCCAAAACTCGACAAGGAAACAGGTAAGTCTTGTTGGCATATTTTGCGCGTAGGACGACTGGCACTGTTAAATTCTGCTATTCCCGCAATGCAGACGAGTATTCATCCACAGCTTCATCTGCCGACTTTCGACGCCTGTTGGCAAGAACTGGTGTGTGCATGTACCTCCCACTTGCGAATTTGCACGTATAGGAACTCCCCCCTAACCCCAACCCAACCACCAGTAGGCATTTTAAATACTGTCATATGCCAGACGCACAGATTAGACTGACCGGTCTGCAATGCCTCCATGGTCGGGCACGCATCTGCCCCAGTGTGTTAAGGAAGACACTTCCATCGTAACCAACGCAATGCTAAGATCACTTTGAGCTAATTACTCTCAATATACGTTTGAAGCGTGCCTTTTGAAGCACAATTCACACTGTGGATCACATAATGTCCTTCCATGCTAACCAAACTGCCATCATTTTCCCCTTCAAGCTCCTAAGAAGTCATCTGGCTCTTTGGACATAAAGATGTGGTAAAGATGAGAACACTGCGTAAGTTCTACTGTTTAACCTTGCATGATAGATGACATTTCATAAAGCAGATGTTAAATAATGCCAAATTTCTCTAGGAATGTGAATGACCTTCACAAGAAGACATCCGGCATCGGAAGACATTTTTGTACGAACGATGTACAATAAAATGTACTATGTATGACTCACTTTTCTTTTTGATATACTGCGTCGTCTAACAAGCAAGTGTCGCGTTCTGAAAAGAAGTCCTCCAAAACTGAATGTGTGCATGCGTGTGTGTTGTTTGTGGACGCAATCGCAGCAGATTGGAAGGTTGTAATCCGACGATGTGGCCCTCGTGTCGGCAGACTAGCAGGCAGAGACGACATTTGGATAAGGATTAGGCGACCTCTCTCTCGCTTGCCATGGTCGTGCCTCGTGTTCTTCACCTCATCAGAGTTTGTGAAACAAGCAAGCCTACGGGATCCTAGAGGATTTATAGGAGATGTGCGCGATTCAAATGACAGGTGAATTGTTCCTTGCGTTGTGGTGTTTGCAGTATGCCAGTAATTCGGGGAGTGTGGGTCCATAGTCCTATGCAAAACCAGGAGTGCAAGTGATAACAAATTATGCGGCAATTGTCCAAAACATGTACACCGGTAATTTAGGGCATTGCCACCTGTAACTCGTGGAATGAGGGATACATATTGGCATGGTCGATTGATGTTCTGTTGCTGGTTGGATCCTGAGGGAAGGGGTGGATCAGATGGCAGTGCCCGACGCGCAAGATGTGATGACGAAACAGGTGCCTGTTGTATTCCACAGTAAAATGGCAGGTAAACGTGAATAAATGTGAGTTTGACAAACGCTCTCCAAGTTGAAATTTTGTATAAACAGAAGATATGACAAAGGATAGCCCATTTGAGATTTTATATTAAATTAATTTGCGTGTACTGCATAGTAATAAAACCGAACTGCAGTGTAAAGTGGCCGTCTAGGTAGTGGGCATGACTTGCTACCTAGATAAGCGCGAACGACAATGTCCACATTGTCCCCGCAGCAGGGGGGCTGAGGGATACCGACTGTCGATGAAGCTACCACTCATTCTCTCTATATATATATCTCTCTCTCATCTCTCACACACATCTGGACAGAGTCAGGAAGACCAGACGTGGGATCGGGCGCATCCAAATCTGACTACATCGGAAACTTGTCAGGCGTAATGGATATTTATGCAGAAAACGCTTGGTCATGGCCAAATTCCACTGCCCATTTTTGAGAGCTACGTCGGCACAAAAAAATGCATAGCAGCATATTCGAAAGAAACTTGCGACAGATTTATTGAAATAAGTCGACCCTGCCCTGAGCTCGGCAATTCGAAACACGTTGTATAATTAATGTAAAATCAATTTGGCCTGCGTTGTCGCAATTAGTATGAGTTCGGTAATTTAACAATACGTGTCAATAAAGCAGTAAGCAACCGCACATTTTCATTGCGCAGTACCGTGTGCACCCAAGATTGTTCTTCCCAGTCCACCCAATGAATCACATGAGTTGGAGGACGCCTATGTAGTTTATTGAGGAGATATGATCATTGCGGTTGCGGTAATTGGATGCCGTTGGAGAAGCGGCCGGAAAAGCGTGGGTGATATGAAACCCAATTGTCCGTTATGCAGACGCTTTAATTTTACATGCAAAATGTTGTCTTGAATGCACGTGTAACGATGGGTAGAGTTCAAAATTAAAGCCAAAATATTCGGCTTTTTCAAGCATAAACTGGACGCAATTTTTAACCACTTGACTACAGGAAGGAATATTTTTCTTGAATGTTTTCTATAAAATATATTTGAATTTTTAATGACATCGAAAATGAGGGGAAAATGCAGACCAACTCAGTAGTTCTTCTAGGCAGGCGGGTGAAATGACGCTAGTTCGAAATTCGTCATCCAGGCGTGAATGTAATATCACAGGATCATGTAGCGAGATGGTTAATATTATAACCGTACTTGAGTAATTTTTGAATCAAGGACAATTTGCAGAATTTCGGTTAATATTTCAATAGATAGCACATCTAATGTTTTAGCCGCTTTTGTGCATTTCCTTGGACTTACAATTGGCAAAATATAACAGCCTGGAGAGGGCGTCTTAGAGCCAAAAAACGAGAAGTTATTTTGGATGAAATTAATGATGGATATGGGGTACTTTCATCGCAAGATTTTGACCAAAGCCTGCATTTCAAATACCTTTTTCCTAGAGCAGAATGTCAAGCCTAGCTTATCAGTTGAGGCCGAAAATTACTGTAGAGTAATCATCATTGTTGTTTTGCCAAGTTATTCGCAAACGCAAGTACTAAATGGCTTTTATGTACTTCTCGCTGGTGTGGTACGGTGAGAGAATTCGGTCACGAAACAGAATGCTGTGCCTAGGTGTTGACTGAAGACACATCTGAACTGATTCATGCGAAATAAAATCATCATTTATGTTTGCACTCATACAATCGCAGTTTCGTTTGCAAACAAATTAAAGCATTTCTGAAACTTATTATTACTGGCGATGAAATGTGATGATTATACGCACACAATTAGTAGGTATTACATACTTGCGGCTGTAAGACTGATTATCTTACAAATCAATCACATGACATTTCAGACAATTCAGAGTGTTGGATTTTGAGTGATCTGCTTTTCGGCAACCTACAGGAATCCTACTCGATAAAATGACAACTTAACTGGTAGGCATTTCCCCAATCACTCCTCGATGTCCTAGCAATTTCAAATATATTTCATAATAGTTCCTCAAGACATATCATTTATTGTACTCATTCGGTAGAAAATTTGAAGAAGGCATGATTTGCTTTCAAATAAGTACAAGAAATAGTATTTGTATGGAGTTTCTCCCTTACTCACTGACTTAATTCACGCGGGCATCGAACACCGGTAGAGGAAATGCAGACTAGTAAAGTAGACAATCATGTTGAGAGAGGTTTATGTAGGTGGTTGAAAAGAACTGCAGGTTTCTGAAACATAACAGTATTATGCTACAAGTTAGCCAACGTCGCAACCCCATTTAGGTAATCCTTCCTATTTGAACGCGTATTTCAGTGGTTGGCTTAACATTTCATGAGATCGGTCACTCACAGGAGCAGACGGACGAATAGCGTGAAAAACGCAATATTCCGCTTCTTTTGACTTTCAATTTTCTTGGGCGCGGAAACACAGCAGTCGTTCAAAAGGCCCAGAGACGTCTATTTTATTTAGGCTCTGCGAACCGGTAGATTTTGCCACTTGAGGTTTAAATTGATTTAATGTTAATAGTTCGATATGATACGACTGCTCAGTTTGTTTTGCGATGAGATAATTTCAGTGAATCAGGGGAGTGAGACCTTCTTCTCCGAGTGTTCTGCTTTGGGCTTTGCAGATGACTAGTTTTCAGAGTCGCGCGGTGGCACGCGGATGTGACTAGGAGTTACCTGCCAAAGTGCCCTCTGGGTCTGATGGGAGTTCAAAGGATACAAACCTCCACTGTGACATTACTTCACCCCTGGTAGGCGGGGTGGGGGGGGGGGAGAGATGGGGACGCTGGATCATGTTCGCTAAATGAGCAACTCTTTTCCATTGTGCGCCAACGATTAACGTGAATAACACAATACTCCGCCTCTTTTGCCTGTCAGTTTCCTTGGACGCATCACCGGCAAATTGCGCCCAATCACTGAACCAGATGGCTGACCGACTAGGTGAATGGAAGAGAGACTGATAATGCTGCTGACATTACGAAATCCTTTCCCACGCATTCTTCACAAAAGATATTCAGACCCACATTGAAACGATCACAAGGTGCTGGGAAGACCTATTATTACTGGCGAAGAGAAGTCGTGCTTAGGTGGTCGATCAGTAAGCATTGCAAAAGTAGGGCTGTAAGATTGCCTATCTTACGATGCAATCACATAATATTTCAGACACCTCAAGGCGTTGAATACTGAATGCACCTTTTTTCGACTATCTACAAAACCTTTCTTCATGAACATGACTTCTTCATTGGTGGGCATTTTCCATGTCGATATGCGATGCCTCTGTAATTTCAGGCATCGGGTAGAAAACTGGTGTCTCTTTCAAATTCTTATCTTGTAAACGGCAGCTTATGGTTTTAAGAAGACTTTTTAAAAACCGAGTGGATTTAAAGTCGATTTGGCGTTGCGATGTCGCTTATGGAGTTAAGCCTTCAATGTGCATAGATTCCAGGCAGGGGGAGAACTATGCAGTCCTACACGCCATCACGAAAATATGATACGCAGCTATTACAATGAGTGCCAATTCTGTTGTATATTTTACAGGGAACATTTTACAAGATCATCGAACATCGGTAGAGGAAATTCGCGCTAGTTAAGTGACCATCTATGTCCAGTGAGGAATTTGCAGGTGGCCGAAAAGACCTGCGCTTAAATGCCAACACACTGAGGTGTCTAAAAAATCACAGGACTATGCCACCAGTTAATCAACATCGTTAACCCACTTAAGTAATGCTTCCTAGACGAAATTACATTTTAGAAGTTGGGCTGACATTTACTGAGATCGCTCACTCAGACGTGCTCGGTTTTGTGCGCTAAATATTGACGTGCTACGCATCCTTTGCTTATCAACATGATTAGATAGTAAAACGCAGATATTGTCCAAAGAATAATGCTTCGTCAATGAATTGAGGCAACTCGTTAGACTGCAAGTCGTGCAGTGATTTTCCACCACGGAAGGCGGTTGCTATGGTTTCATTTGACCGGTTTAACTGATGGCGTCACCAAGATGTCTCGTAGAGAACTCTATCAGGCATATTCTCTTGGGTTGCCTTGCTGGTAATCCTCAGTCGGAGAGGAGAGAGCGTATCGATGTAGACTGCCGCATTGGGTGGAATTCGATGCCTGAAAGACTGAGCGGTTGGCCTTCAAGGACGTGTTGCATGACTAAATCACCTGGCTTGATAGACGCATACAGGGCCCGATTCTGACTGTCCTAATGGCAAAGTGGGCGAAACCAGTGGTGGGATTCCGGAAAGTAGCCTGTCTCTCCTAAAAGTACGCCAGGGATGTAGTTTAATTATAGAATTACAAAATGACATGTAAAATCATGTAAAGACGATCTGTAACCAATAGGGATTTCAAGTCCGTTCACCAGTACTTCCCTTAATAGAACTGAAGGGTCAGAGTCAGGAAGACCAGAGGTGAGATCGGGCGCATCTTCGTGTGCCGAACACCTCTGCTCCGCACATGATGAAACAGACGGACGGTTATTCGATGCACGACCTACAATATCTCGACGCCTTTGCAGGAAACGAGTCTTCGTGTCTATTCCACTGAACAGACGCGTGTATGCATGGATCATACTTGTAGCCTAAGACATCCAGCATGCTTTGCTGCATTCTACATGCAACAGCAGCAACAATCTGCCGATGTCCTGTAGGAATCATGTTAAGGAAAGACACCCATGAGAAGCAGATACGACGACTACTAATCAAACAGTGATGGTGCACAATTGGAAGACGCATGTTCATGCGCGAGGAGATAGTTGAAATTCATAGCTGTAAGAAGTTTTCGATGCTCGCCAGTTGCTCATCTCCCTCACTCTCTCTCAATCACACGCAGAAGCTTCAATAGTACATGACTGGCCGATCTTCTGAAGTGTTGACCTGAAAGATGAAATGTGTTCTCATCTAGTAGGGATTACTTTGTTGGGGTTCTAATGCTGATTAGGGTGCGGCATGATCGAATGGTATTTCGAATACGCCAGGATGCTGACTTTTAAATGAACTTCTTTTCGGCTGACAACAAAATACCGCCCTCGGCAAACAATAACTAATTTTTATGATCTTGAATTATTCCGATTGCTCCTCATTGCGTCTTCACATGCAAACGCATTTCACAGAAAGCATACATAAACATATTACTTTTTTCGCATGTGGCGGAAATTTATATCGTATTCCAATTGGATTCTCAAAGATGGAATGCATATCGATTGAATAACTGTCGGTGTTGATGAGCTTTCCCAAGACCGTGCACCGTCTGTCCAAATAGCATCGAATAGGTGCGTTTACTAATGCTCCCTGTGGGGTAAACAGCATGGTTCATATTTGACACACTATTTTATAAGACTTCTGCAGTGTCTTCTTAATTTCTTAGAGGGATTTGCGATTTCCCTCTCATGGAGAGCGTGCAGTATGAAGACTGAATTCTTTTCATACAAAATCAATGGCGTCTCGGACTTAACCGTATTCGAGAATTGAGCAATGCTTTTGAAAACGAAAGGTACCAATTCTTCGAGTATTAAATCTGAAGAAGACGCAATTTACTACCAAACGAGTACATGATAGAATGACTTTAAGCATGCCTCTGCAAAATATGCTTGAGTATATGAGGGCATAAAAAATCCATATGAAATTCATGCTACCCAATTAGTAGTGTTTTACCAAGGCGGTTACTGCATACGCCCGGAATTCAACATCCTGGCGTGACTGAAATATCTTCGGATTGTTCTGCAGGACGAAAAATATAACAAACCAAATAGGTACTCCTTCCATATTTAGAAAGCATTAAAAAATTCCCAGTTAACATTTAATCAGCTCGTGAACTTTTTTCCCTTACAGCCACTTCGACTGCACAAACACCTCCCTGTTTCTGCAGAAATACAGGTTCCTGGTTTCCGTTCAAAGCTTCGATTTCTGAAGGAGCTGCAGCAGTTGTCGTCGTGGTCATCGCTGCAATTTATATACGTGAAAATGGTAGTCGAACAAGTGCCTTCGGGATGTTTCTCAAAAAGTACGCCCAAGTGGGATTCCAACCCAGTCAAGGAGGTGACGAGGGCGGCGTCACTATCAATGGACCACAGACGCGCAGCAGACGAGCTAAAAATAATGATGTAATGAACAATGTACATTGTCTAAATGAATGTAACATCGGCTTCCCCATTATCAAATCTTCTGCCAAGCGGGCCAGGAGTTTAGTAACCTTAATGGATGTCAACTACAAGAACGAACATACAACACATGCGGCATGTTTCAGACTTCTCCAGAAAGTCATGGAGATGGAGAACGAGATAAAAGACCTAAAACTAGAGATGGAGACGTTGACGAAACTTCCTCGCCATTCACCCGTAAAGAGAAAGTCGGCGATATCAGACCCTCAGAAAACAAAGATAACATATTCAAGCACAGTATCATTAACTGGATCAGCCGCCAAGGAAAAAGACTGCCCGTCTAAGGAAGAAATCACAACTGAGAACCGACCTCCTGTGCAAGAAAAGAACGATAGAGAGGGATCTCAGGAAAAGCAGAAGCGCCCCGGGGCATCCCGAAAAGAAAAAAAGCAGGTCAGACTGTTCGCACGAGAGAGCAGAGTCCACACACAATGCCTGCAAATACCACACTGCCGAAGGATGTATCGCACGACTCGGTTGGTGAGGAACCCTGTGGTAGCTACGCCATCACAGCTGTCTCTCAGTGAAACGATGACAACGGAAATTGGCGAAATTCTGAACGTGCGTGTAAAAATAAACGTAGGAGCTCTCTTCCAAACAGGCATCTCTACCGAAAACGAAACATCGTCATAAAGGAAGCTCCTGAGTCCAATTCTCCGACTGCAAAAGAAAGAATCGAACACGATCTCAACCTCTTTCAAACATATTCAAATGCCGTCCTTCAGGACGGAGAATGTGTTACCGTGCACAAAGCTTTCCGTCTAGGAAACGCAGATGCGTCGCGTGCATTACCAAGGCCTCTTAAAATTATTCTTGCAAATGAAGCCCAGGCCTCGCATCTCTTAGAAGGGAGGATGGCCCTTCGTCATTCGCATAAGAAAGTGTTTTTTCACCCGGATTACGAAACGACAGAAAGACACAAGATGAGGGAGCTCTGGAGAGAACTGAAAAGAAGGACAGAAGAGGGGGAGAAGGGGTTGAAAATAAAGGAAGGCAAGATAATACAGATCAAACGATCGTTCCTGTGGCTAACCCCCTTTGTAATCAGGGCCAGTTCCCCCCGAGAAGACGGACACTAAAGGTGCTGTATTCGAATGTGCAGAGCCTGTTTAACAAGATGGATGAACTCAGGACTCTGATCGACGAGCACACGCCAGATATCATCGTCTTGACAGAAACATGGCTTTCTGAAGCTATTGGAGACCACGAGGTATCTCTCAGAGGCTACCAACGGTTCAGAAGAGACAGGAGAAGCCGAGGAGGAGGGGTCGCTGTTTATGTTAGCTACAACCTAACCGCGGTCCCTGAGCATAATCCAACAACAACAGCGGAAGTGGAATTCTTACCTTTAACTATCTCCACTAAATACGCCAGGCTGCTGGCGTTTGCAGTTGTGTATCGTCCCCCAAACCAGATTTTTGAATACGATAGCCTTCTCCTAAGGGAACTGAACAAGACCTGATCGAACAGAGACGTCCTTATTGTCGGGGACTTTAACGCCCCCAATATCGACTGGCAAGCTTGGACGGTTTCGGGTCCATCAAACACATTCGGACAGCATTTGCTTGAATTGGCAGCAGAAAAACTACTTTTCCAGAATGTAACTCTCGGAACACGTGTTAGGGAAGGGCAACGTTCAAATTGCCTCGACCTGGTGCTCACACGCGATGAGGAGAGTGTGCTGGATATACAAGATCTCCCGCCAATTGGTGCTAGTGATCGTATTGTGATGCTCTTCGAGTAGTCCATGTTCTCCCAGCCTAATTCACCTGAACAATTACAAAGAAATATCTGGAAAGGGGATTTTTCTAGCAAGTCTCAGCAATACCGTGGACCACCACATTGCAGGGAACAGTTAATGACTATTGGAGCACGTTCAGCTCACTGGTCAAAAGAATCGTTGATCTGAACTGTCCACTCAGACGAAAGAAAACAACCAAGCGTCCGCCGTGGATAAACCGGAAACTTCAAACCGCATTTAAGAGGAGAAATAAAGTGTGGAGACGCTACCGACAAACAGACAGTTCTGAAGATCTGAAGGAATACAAACGACAGCGGAATGCGTGTAAACGCGAGGCTCATAGACTTCGAAGCAACTATGAGCTGCGCATATTACAAAATTCCTTGGAGAATCCTAAAATCCTCTATAATTACATACGTAATGGACAGAGCAATCGTGAACCGATTCCAGCGCTAAGATCCCAAAACGGAGTAATTGAGACAGATGACCACCTGAAAGCATCAGTCTTCTCCAATTTCTTTCAGTCGGTATTCACTCATGACACAAACCCTCCTGCCATGCCTTACGTAGACCAACGACAATATCCCTCCTGTCCTGCATTGGAAGACAATCCTTTCTTCTCACCCATGTTTATAAGGACCGAACTACGCCGGCTGAAACCTGCCAAATCACCTGGTCCAGATGGAATTCATCCACTTGTCCTCCGAGAATTAGCCGATGTACTCTGTGAGCCGGTGTCCATGATATTTCGGAAGTCCATGGACGAAGGCGAACTGCCGGAGGTGTAGAAAACGGCCCATATTTCTCCAATCTATAAAGGAGGATCCAGTCTGGAACCCGAAAACTACCGTCCTATTAGTTTAACCTGCATTCTATGCAAGGTAATGGAACGACTTATTAAAGGGCATTTAATGTCGTATCTGGAGCAGAGGGACCTGTTATGTGCTGCTCAGCACGGATTTCGTCGTGGTCACTCCTGTCTTACAAGCAGTCTCTACTCTCAGGAAAAGTGGGCAAGAGCCATAGACCAGGGCCGTCCAGTGGACGTCATCTTCATTGACTTTAAGAAAGCGTTTGATAGCGTTCCTCATGGACGACTCCTACAGAAGATTTGGGAGTGTGGAATACAGGGCAGCATTTTTAATTGGATTAAAAGTTTTCTGTCATGCAGGCTCCGAAATGTCATCGTTGGTGCCACTACATTCGAATGGGTGCCAGTAAAAAGCGGCGTTCCGCAGGGCTCAGTCTTGGGTCCTCTCCTCTTCCTCATCTATATTAATGACTGTCCTGCAGACCTTGAATGCGATGGCATCATGTTTGCAGATGATATAAAGATCTGGAAAACAATCAGCTGCGTTGAAGACGCGCAGAAGCTACAGGAAGATGTTAATAAGCTGGCTGCGTGGTCCAGCAAGTGGCTTCTAGCGTTTAACGTATTCAAGTGTGTAGTCTTGCGACTAGAATCTGGACGGAGGCGCTTCCCAAAACATCAGTACACCATAAATGGGGTTCCGCTAAAAGAAATGGACACGCAGAAAGACTTAGGTGTCTGGACATGCTCAAACTTGCTGCCCTCCCAGCACTGCAAAAGAGTCGTCCAAAAGGCAACCAGCATCGTGCACTGGATTAGGCGTGCCTTCAAAATCTTTCCTCCAGAACTCTTCTCACAGATATTCGGCACGTTCGTCAGACCGCACTTGGAATACGGAATGCCATCATGGATGCCCTGGATGAAGAAAGACAGTGATGCATAGAGCAGGTGCAACGATGGGCCACAAAACTGGTAGACGGTCTCAGGACTCTGTCATACCCAGAAAGACTGATCCAGTTAAATTTGTTCCCCCTATCCTATAGACGAATGAGGTGTGACCTGTTATGGACATTCCGAATAATCCACGGACATCAATGTTCGCTAAAAACAGACGACTTCTTTGAATTCACAACAACGAGTCACCTGCGCGGTCACCCGTACAAAGTCAAGCGGGAGCGTACACGCCTAGACAATCGGAAGTTTTCTGTCAGCCAGCGTGTTGTTCGACCATGGAACGCACTCCCAAGTGAAATAATGACATCTGATACAATCACTGTATTCAAAAGGCAGCTCGATCGTTTGATATTTGATAAACGACGACTTTCACAACAGGACTATCTGCGGCCAGCCATAAATTTCATTTCTTGATTTCATCCCTACCTAACACATCCCTGACTGTTAATGAAATGTCTCCTCTCAAACTATGCAAATGACAGCACGTTATGCTGATTGTATATAACTGCACTTAAAATTTCATATGTACACTGAGAAGACCGCCTGCCGCACCCTTCGCAGTCCCGCATTGTGAAAAGTTGTCCGTGAACACATATTTTACTGACAAAATTTTAGTAAGATGTACATTTAACGTTTATATTTTATGTACCGTTTTCAATAGGGTCATCAAGGGCATTGCCTGTTATCCTAAAATACACTATTATATATGATATATGACGACGTATGGACTCAGCACAACAACTAGATGTGCTGATTCCTTATAACGTCACACAGGCAGCTTATGCTTCTGTATGCGCGATTCGATCATGCGTGCAGCCTGACCCATAATGTGGACGGTGCTGAATTTGCCTTATGCGGTCGTAGTTCTCGTAATAGTTTCGCCGACACTGTTTGAAAATATTGGAAATCTATAGTTTATTCTGTGGAATACAATAATAACAACACAACGACTGTCTTTGAAAAAGTTTCAAATATTTTGCCACCGAAAAAATAATGGCCTCTCGCCCACAGACATCGCTGGCAAGCTGGAAATGGCCAGGTCAGCAATTTATGCGATTATCTAACGTTATAAGAAGTCCGGACGCACCCACAAGAAGCCTCGTAGTGGATAAACAAAAACGTTTTAGCCCCTTGGCTGATAATGGCTGTCCGGGATCGTAGTCCTTGCAATCCGGTCGGAATCATGAAGAAGCTGACTTCGGCGCCTGATGTGTCTGTGCACATGTTAATCAATGTCGTGAAAAAGGACCTGCATGTTAGGTCATGGACTAGGACTAGAAGGCATCTCGTTACTGAGGCTGTAAAAAAGAGAAGATACTGGATTGGACTAAGAGAATCTCACGTTTCCTCAAGATAGGACCGAACACGATGCTCTACTCCGATGAAAAAGTACTTCACGGTGGGTTCGGTGTCCAACAGACGAACATATTGCTATATAAGCCCACGGGAAGCTCAACGGGGTATCTGAGAATGCTAAGTGCAAATTTCAGACCAAACATCCTGCGTCTGCGATGGCCTTCGTCCTGATTGTCTCTGACGGCAAAGTCATGCCCGCTCTGTTCATCAAGGCGGGGGGGAGGTGGGGGGTGTCAAAGTGAACACAGACTAGTAACTGGATGTTCTTCAGAAACATATCAAGCCCTAAATAGATTCCAACCTGCACTTCAGACGACAATGTAGTCGTCCTTTAGGATATTGAGCCTGCATATACGTCAGAGAAGACGTAGAAGCGGCTGGAAGACCACATGCATTATTCCTGGCCCAAGGATATGTAGCCGTCATTATCGTCCCCTCAACATTGTCGCTGTCGACGGACTGAAGTCACTTCTAAGTGCATCCCCTCAATTTTGCCCAGATTAGGGCATGCAGACTGCAAGGTTATTTGCGTCACATGCATCTGTAATTTCAGCACGATGTCCAAGTCTTCATCTTAGTGGATAAGTTGATTCAGACTTGACGGCATGTTTCCCTTTCCGGCGTTCAATTTGGCAGACAGGCCGTGAAGAAGTTCCCAAGTAATATGAGAAAAATAATATCAGATGAACTAACACACTCACCCCGCAGTGAATCTGTTCTGACCGCCTTCAGGGAGGCAGGGAGGGGGGGAGGGGAGAGAGAGTGAGTTCATTTGCCCTCCGAAACATGACGAAATCTGACCGCCAGAAGAGGGCCATAAGACACGCACACACGACAGTTCGACCATCGATTTCGATGACGTCCACCGTGTGCCCCACAGACCGCATTGCGGGAGCAGGGACGGTGACTTACGCAGGGGTTTATAGTGCCAGTAGACTTGCGTAGCATCTACCTACACTCTCTCCTCCCCCCACGCCTGGGCCCGGTGTCAAGACAGAGTCAAGAAGACCGGAGACGGGGGAGGCCGCAGGTGGATGGCTTGGACGGATACTCGCCTTGGCGCTCCACTCCGCACCCCCTGGTCCACACACAAATGACCAGGATTTGGACCACAAAACAATGGGGTGGTGGCAGTGGTCCAGTTGTGCGACGATTGCCGACGACAGGGTCCGCCAGCGCATCCCGCAAATGTTGGCATTTGTAATTACGCACATATAACGCCTGCCAGATTCCGATGTGGCCCCCGTGTTGGTCCAGCGCATCTAACACGTGGCCCGTTTGGAGGGCAAACACACACACACACACATACACACACACACACACACACTCACACACACACACACGAGAGTTCGACCGTCAATTTCGACGATGTACACCCTATGCCCCACAGCAGGGACGGTGACTTGCGCGGGGTTTATAGTGACAGTAGACTTGCGCAGCATCTACTACACTCTCTCCTCCTCCGCCACCTGAGCCCGGTGTCAAGACAGAGACAAGAAGACCGGAGACGGGGGAGGCCGCAGGTGGATGGCTTGGACGGCTGCACGCCTTGGCGCTCCACTCCGCACCTCCTTGTCCTCTCAACAAAAGCCAGGATTTTGACCGACAACTAAGAGAGTGGAGTCTGGCACGGCCGGAGTAGCCGCAACTAGGCGTGCATAATGCATACTTGAGTTTCATGACGCCCACGCTTTTTTGGCCGCTTCCCCAATGGCATTCCATCACCGCAACCACAATGCTCATATCTCCTCAATAAACTTCATAGGCATCCTTCAACTCATGCGATTCACTGAGTGGACTGGGAAGAACAATCTTAGGCGCTCAAGGTACTGCGTACTGAAAATGTGCGGTTTCTTACTGGTTTAAAGACACGTATTGTTTATTGACCGAAATCATATTAATTGCGACGACGGAGGCCAAATTGATTTTACATTAATAGTACAACGTGTTTCGATCTGCTGAGCTCAGGGCAGGGTTGACTTATTTCAATAAATCCGTCGCAAGTTTCTTTCGAATATGCTGCTATGCATTTTTGTGTCCGACGTAGCTCTCAAAACTGGGCAATGGAATTTGGCCATGACCAAGCGTTTACTACATAACTATCCTTCACACCTGCCAAGTTTCCGAAGTAGTCAGATTAGGAGTTTGTCTGCCGTTCCGATCGTCCTCCGTTCTGTCTGGGAAATGGGCCAGTAAAATAATCCACAATGTTCCATGGAATTTCGACAGCATCATGTACATTAGAATATGTATGTATGAGTAAGACAGAGGATAGTCAATTATATCTGCAAATTCGAGCAATTGGCGAGCATCGAGGCCTTTTCACTGCCATAAACTTCAACCTTCTCCTCGCGCACGAACAGGTGTCTTCCAGTTGTGGACCATCACTTTTAAATTAGTAGTCATCGGATCTCCCTGCCTCTCAAAGATGTCTTTTCTAAACATCTTTCTACAGGATTTCGGCAGATTGTTGCTGCTGTTGCAGGCAGAATGGTTCTAAAGCAAAGCATACCGATGCCACCGAGAGGTTGTTATAGGCCCTGTCCAGATTTGTAAAAGATGAGATAGAGAGAGAATGAGTGGTAGCTTCATCGACAGTCGGTATCCCTCAGCCCCCCTGCTGCGGGGGCAATGTGGACATTGTCGTTCGCGCTTATCTAGGAATCAAGTCATGCCCACTACCTAGACGGTCACTTTATGCTCCAATTCGGTTTTATTGCGATACAGAACACGCAAATTATTTCAATCTTAAATGGGTTCCCGGAAAGTTTGCATGGCATTTCGTCCTTTGCTAAACAGCAATCCCCTACCAGCGTCCTGTACTCTTTCATAATATGATTAAACATCTTGCGCTGGTTTGACATGGTATTGTGAGTGTCTGATGACCCTTGTCTGGCGGTCAGATTTCGTCATGTCGCGGGACGCACCTGAACTCTCACTTTCCCCTCCCTCCCTCCCTCCCTCCCACCCCATCCTCTAAGCGTGGGAGAATTGATTTACTGCGATCCTGATGTGTTAAGTCGTCCAGTACTTGCTTTATATTAGCTGAGCACTTCTTGCGGTTTAGTTAAGAAGAAATCGTCCGCAAAGATGACGCTGAAATTGCAAATACATCCTGGACGACTGCCCAGTCTGCCATAGGGTATCAACGGTCGCCTGATGAGCTTCCGCCTGCCTCTCCGCGGAGGCAAATTCGCCACCATTATCAGTGCCTCTGCTCCGCCGATGACCAGCCTCGACGCCGCAAGGGGCAAATTCTACGAGGACCTGCACGCCCTCCTTGCGACTGTCTCGTATGCGGACAAGCTGATTGTCCTTGAGGAATTCAACGCCCGCGACAATTCAGACCATGCTGCCTGGAAAGGAGTGCTAGGTCCCCATGGTCTTCGCGGTTCAAACGACAGTGACCTGCACCTTCTCCGCAACTGCAGAGAACACCGCCTCATCCTGACAAACACCTTCTTCTGTCAATAGAAGCGAAGAGCCGAGTCCCAGGAAGTAGTCTTGAAAAAGGAGACACGATCGCCGGGACAAGAGCTTTATTAGCCTGACGTTTCGGATTCCTACTCGAATCCATCATCAGAGACAAAAGAGCAGAAACGGGTGGTTGTAGCACAAGGGGCTGCGGTATTTATAGGATGCAGTAGCCATGCTACCGCGTACCTATGAACGTTCACGGCTCCCCCCCCCCCTTCATCCGGGATTGTCACACTTGGTGTGATCATTGCTTGATGGCCGACATTCGAGTCGATAATTGCTGCAATTTCATCACGTGCGTTGGAAGTTGGCGTGATTATTGCTCGACCATCTGACGCGTTGTCCCGGGTGTTGGGAAGGGTGTTCACAAGTATGCGGTAGCATGGCTACTGCATCCTATAAATACCGCAGCCCCTTGTGCAACAAAAACCCGTTTCTGCTCTTTTGTCTCTGATGATGGATTCGAGTAGGAATCCGAAACGTCAGGCTAATAAAGCTCTTGTCCCGGCGATCGTGTCTCCTTCTTCAAGACTTTCTTCTGTCTGCCAGAGCGAGGGAAGGCCATCTGGAGGCATCCTCGGTCGCGTCAGTGGCACCTGCTGGACCATGTTCTCGTCCGGAGGCGAGATCAGCAGGACGTGCTGGTGACAAAGGCGATCGCGGATGCTGACGGGTGGACCGATCATCGCCTCGTCATCGCGAAGATGCGTATTAGCCTACAGCCTCGCAGAAGACCACAAAGTAAGCCACCACCCAGATAAGTTGAATATTGCCTTGTTGTCGTTGCCCGCTCACCATTTCCATTTTAGCGACGAGCTAGCTCAACGGCTAGACAAAATTCCTGTCGCAGCCGCCACCGCCACCGCCGCTGACGAAAAGGCATATGTGGAGAACCGATGGTATCAACTGCGGGAAACAGGCCAGTGGACGGTGCTTGCCGTCCTCGGTCACGCACCTCGTCCGTCTTCTGCCGAAAAGCCAGTGCGGCTTCTGCCGTTATCGCGGGACCAAGTACATGATCTTCGCCGCTCGTCAACTTCAGGAGAAGTGCCACGAGATGCGGACCCATTTGTACTCTACATTCGTGGATCTGACGAAAACCTTCGACACGGTCAATCGTGAAGGACTGTGGAAGATCATGCAGAAATTCGGCTGTCCGGAGCGATTCATTCAGATGGTGTGTCAACTCCACGACGGCATGATTGCGCGTACGTCACGGACAACGGAGCTGTCTCAGAGGCATTCGCATTGACCAACAGTGTAAAACGGGGATACGTCCTGGCGCCTACCCTCATCAGTCTTATGTTCTCTGACAAACTGATGGACGCCTACCACGACGAACGTCCCGGGATCCGCATCGCCTCCAGGACGAACGGCCACCTCTTCAATCAACGCCGGATGCACTTCCAATCTCGCGTATCCACAACCACCGTACACGAACTTCTCTTCGCCGACGACTGCGCCCTGAACACCACCACGGAAGAGGACATGCAATGGAGCATGGACCTCTTCTCCGTCGCCTGCGAGATCTTCGGTCTCGTCATCAACACGGAGAAGATGGTGGTCATGCATCAACCGCCACCAAACAGAACCCCTCAGCACAATGCGCCACAGATCAGCGTGAACGGAACCCAACTGCCAATGGTGGACAATTTCCCATACCTGGGCAGTACCTTCTCCCGTAGCGCGAAAATCGATGACGAAGTGGCCCGCCGGATCTCAAGGGTCAGTCAAGCATTCGGCCTCCTTCAAAGCACAGTTTGGATCCGTCACAGTCTGTAGTTCAGCTCGCAGTTGAAGATGTACAAAGCCGTCATCGTATCGACGCTGCTGTATGGAGCGGATACTTGCGCGGTGTACACGAAGCAGGCACGCCGATTCAACCACTTCCACCTCAGTTGTCTTCGTCGCATCCTGAGACTGAGTTGGCATGATCGAATCCCCGACACTGATGTATTGGAACGGACGGGAATCCTCAACATATACACCATGCTGAGATAACTGCAGGTGCGTTGGAGCGGCCACCTCGTGCGCATGGACGACGGGGGACTGCCCAAACGACTCTTCTATGGCGACGTCGCCACGGTTTCACTTCGTCAAGGAGGTCGAATTCGCCGATACAAGGATACGCGGAAGTCCTCTCTGAAGCGTCTGCAAATTAACCCGGCCAACTGGGAAGACCTCGCCAACGACCGACCGACCTGGAGAAGAACAGTGAAGACAGACGCCGCGATCTATAAAGCCAACCGCATCGTTGCCGCCAAAATCAAACGTGAAGCACGCAAGTCCCATGTGCGCTCACCCCCAATCCGAGTGCACAACCGCCTCCAAAGTGCCCACGGTGTCAACGCACATATCGGGCACGAATTGGACTTGTTGGACACCTCCGGATCAACTGCGCATCTCGGACCGCATCAACCGGCCAAATCCCCCTCGTCCTCCTCGCCGCCAAATAAATCTGACCACTCTTCTGAGCCACCACTTCCATGCTCCTCCCCCTTCTCCTC
>CACRXP010000016.1:1695741-1707008 GCA_902702965.1 Spirometra erinaceieuropaei
CAGACTGTCTGCTAGCGGGGATGGTCGCTAGACAAATGAAGCACTCACAGACCACAATTCAAGTCTGACTACTTCGGACACTCGTAAGGCGTAAAGGATATTTGTGCAGTAAACACTTGGGCAACGGCATGGAGAAGGACCCCACTTTACTGTCAGTAGATTGTTTATGGTGTCATACGTGATTGGTGGTATGGGGAGTTTAACGGGTGGGATAGCTCACTAGGCAGTAAGCTAACGAAATGCAGGAAAACTCAGATATTGTTTGGATTTCTCCTGAATGACTCATCGTACGCTTTCATACGACAACGGAAATGGCCGCGGTAGTTAAAGATAAGCATAAAGTAAATTTTAAGAAATAAAGGAGTTTGTGTTATGGTTTGAAGTCATGGGAAGTGATTGCTATTGGCAGCGTAATGTCTGCAATGGCCTGCGAATGGATGCGAAAATAAAAGCACCTATGACGCTATCCTCAGTCTGCCGTCAGTTAAGTGGTGTCCTTCTCCATACCGTTTTCAACACTTGGACATGGCCATGTTCCACTGCCCAATTCTGAGAGTTGGTCGCCCACCAAAAGGCATGGCAGCATACTCGAAAGAAACTTGCGACAGATTTATTGAAGCAAGTCGTCCCTGCCCTGATCTCGGCAAATCGAAACACGTTGTATTATTAAAGTAAAACCAATTTGGCCTTTGTTGTCACAATTCATCTGATTCCAGTCGTCAAACATTCCCTGTCTTTAAAACGATAAGTATCCCCAAATACTGAGACTAAGCACTTAGGCTACCTGGTGATTCACACGTAGCGTTCTCTTTGCGGATGTATGAACGCCGACAAATAGGTGAATAGGGATGAAGGTGGATAGTGAGAGGGTTTCTGGAATTGAGGAATTCATTTAAAATCGAAAGGTACCAATTCTTACAGTGTTAAATCTGAAGGAGAAGGGATTTACTACCAAAAGAATACATGAGAGATTGATTTTATGCATGACCTCTGCAAAATGTGCTAGAATATATAAGGGCATAGAAAAACAATATGAAATTAATACTAATCAATTAGTCGTGTTTAACCGAGGCGGTTCCTGCATATGCCTGGATATGGTTGCATTGGAAATTCAACATCCTGGCGTGACTGAAATATATTTGGATTGCGCCGCACGACAATAAATATTACTTCATAGATGCTTTGGCGGATTTTGAGTAATTCATATAGACCCAACAGTGGAAAACTCGGCGTCTCGGTGGGATTCGAACACACGCATCAAGGGGAAGGCTTTAGTTTAGCCAGAGCTCTAACCACTTGAGCTACGACGCCGCGCCGGACGGCGTTGCAGCAGAATGGGCGTAAAACTTAACCCAAATGTGATTAATCTTGCGTCATCCGGCGGGGCCTCGTAGCCCAGCAATATATCGCACCTCCAAATACGTCAGGGACGAGGTGGCAGATGGTTGTTGTTTAGGAGAGGATGAGAAGCCAGGCGCGCTTTCCAAAATCCCCTCTAGTATTGGAAGTGTTCCCGTGCACTGCGCCGTAATAAAACCGAATTGGCACATATAGTGACAGTCTGTGTTCTGGACGTTCTCTTTCGTGTAGAAGATCGTTTCGGTCACATTTCAGGACTCACCCAGATAGGAAACCTCATTGTTGAATTGATGAACGTCTAGGCGTATTTTCCAAAATGAATTTGTTTTCAGTCAATTAGAATACCCACTCTAAATAGTTGTATTTTTATAGAATGACTTAGTATTGCATTCTATTGACGGATGTCCGTGTACGTTACGCATTTCCCTCTGCGAGGTCAAGAAAAATTCGGACACTCTCGACCCTTTCTTCCACATCGCTAAAATTAAGTATTACGTATCTGCTACCAACAGGAGACCGTGCCGTTCCTATTTAGTTTGTGGAAATTTTCACGATCATTTCTCACTTTTAGGCCATTTTCTACAATTTCGAATGCGCAACTGGGTGACCACATAAGCCCCGATATTTTGACAACATTTTTATTGTTTCGTAATTTTCATTTCTAAATTAGATATAAACGGAAAATGGACCGCATAAAAAATGTAGCGTTTCATATGTTCGAAACTGAAAATGGTCACTTAGCGATAGTCCTTATTGTGCCAAACTATAGCATATTTCAATTGGCAATACCTTTTTGGTCCATTTAAATAAAGGGTGGCTTGTGTGTGTTAGGGCTGCACTTAAGGACATAAAACCACACACAACATTAGAAAGTCGATAAATCCTCCGGTTCTCCAAAGATGACCACTGTGTTCGCGACCTGAATCTCTCGGTTAACCTCTGAGAAGAAATTACTTTTCAAGTGCGACAAGATCTGTTCAGTGAAACTCTTGGCAGTAGATTGCTCTTCTCTCAAGAAAAAAAACCCGCTCAGATGCGCAACACAAGTCTAGAATAGGTACAGGCGCAGGAAATTGCACGAATATATAGATATGTCTACTGTCACTCAAAGTTAAAAACATTTTGCTAGACAAAATTGATTCGACAAAGTTTTCGATCGAGAAAATGGCAGTTCCCGAGAGAGGCTGGACGAGTGAGTAGAACGCGCAAGGTGTCAGGTGTCTGAAAACACTGTGAACTGGCGTATCTACACGAAAGCACACGGGGAATGCCTGGTGGCGCACTGATGTGCCCAAACACTTGCGGCACAAAATCCGCGAAACCCGCATGTCGGCACGCTTCTGCTACTACCTGTGCTACCAGTATGGTCTCCTGAAACATCAATATTCTCATATTGGTTTCTGTCATAGGGTCCCGTGTCGTATGTCAATATTCCCAACGCCCTAATCTGTAGAGAGGTTATTCGAATTCTACAGCAGTGAGTAATCAAGAGGCTGACCGATGACTGGCCTCAAGGCGAACAGGCAGCATTACGCATTGTCTCATATTGGTAGGATAAATGACGAATCGTAAGGCGTGACAGAATATTTGAGCTTATAAAAGGAAATGATATCGAGCTGGGGGTATACTCGCTGTCTCTCAGACCACACCCAAGAAGATGCGCCTTTTTGCATTCCTAGCGTTTCTGCTTGTTGCCGTCTCAGTCTCACAGGTATGTAGTTCAGGCCAGACTAATTCTCCACCCACCACAAGCAGCGCCGCCCACCAAACCCCCAAAACCCGACAAGGAAACAGGTAAGTCTCGTTGGCATATTTTGCGCGTAGGACGACTGGCACTGTTAAATTCTGATATTCCCATAATGCAGACGAGTAATCATCCACTGATTCATCTGCGGACTTTCGACGCCTGTTGGCAAGAACTGGTGTGTGCATGTACCTCACACTTGCGCACCCCACCACCAGTAGGCATTTTAGGTACTGTCGAAATCTAAAGGCACAGATTAGACTGTCCGGTCTGCAATGCTTCCATGGTCGGGCACACATCTGCCCCAGTGTGTTAAGGAAGACACTTCCATCGTAACCAAAGCATTGCTAAGATAACTTTGAGCTAATTGCTCTATACATGCATTTGAATCGTTGCCTTTTGAAACACAATTCAAACTCCGGATCACATAATGTCCTTCCATGCTAACCAAAATGCCATCGTTTTACCCTTCTAGCTCCTAAGAAGTCATCTGGCTCTTTGGACATAAATACGTGGTAAAGATGAGAACACTGCGTAAGTTCTACTTTTTAGCATTGCATGATAGATGAGATTTCATAATGCAGATGTTCATTAACGTCACATTTCCCTAGGAATGGGAATGACCTTCACAAGAAGACATCCGGCATCGGAAGGCGTTTTTGTACGAACGATGTACAATAAAATGTACTATGGATGGCTCACTTTTATTTTTGATATACTGCGTCGTCTAACTAGCAAGTGTCGAGTTTTGAAAAAAGTCCTCCAAAACTGAATGTGTGCGTGCGTGTGTGTTGTTTGTGGACGCAATCGCAGCAGATTGGAGAGTTTTAAGTCGACGATGTGTACCTCGTGTCGACAGACTAGCAGGCAGAAACGACAATTGATAAGTATTAGGCGGCCTCTCTGTCTCGCTTGCCATAGTCGTGCCTCGTTTTCTCCACCTCATCAAAGATTGTGAAACAAGCAAGCCTACGGGATTCTAGAGGATTTATAGGAGATGTGCGCGATTCAAATGATAGGTGAATTGTTCCTTGCGTTGTGGTGTTTGCAGTATTCCAGTAATACGGGAGAGTGGATCCATAGTCCTATGCCAAACCAGGACATGAAGCGTTAATTCTCGATAGAGTGCAAGTGATATCAAATGATGCGGCAATTGTCCAAAGCATGTCCGCCGGTAATTTAGGGCATTGCCACCTGTAACTCGTGGAATGAGGGATACATATTCGCATGCATGTTCTGTTGCTGGTTGGATCCTGAGAGATAAGGTGTTTCAGGTGGTAGTGCTTGGCGGTCAAGATGTGATATCGAAACAGGTGCCTGTTGTATTTCACTGTAAAATAGCAGATAAACGTGAATAAATGTGAGTTTGACAAACGCTCTCCAAGTAGAAATTTTGTATAAAAAGAACATATGACAAAGGATAGCTCATTAGAGATTTAAGCAATTTGTGTGTACTGCATCGTAATAAAACCGAATTGGAGCATAAAGTGGCAGTCTGGGTAGTGGGCGCGCCTTGATACCCGGATAAGCGCGAACGACAGTGTCCACATTGTCCCCGCAGTAGGGGTGCTGATGGATACCGACATATATATATCTCTCTCTCATCTCTCACACATCTGGACGGAGTCAGGAAGACCAGACGTGGGATCGGGCGCATCCAAATCTGACTACATCGGAAACTTGTCAGGCGTAATGGATATTTATACAGAAAACGCTTGGTCATGGCCAAATTCCACTGCCCAGTTTTGAGAGCTACGTCGGCACAAAAAAATGCATAGCAGCATATTCGAAAGAAACTTGCGACAGATTTATTGAAATAAGTCGATCCTGCCGTGAGATAGGCAAATCGAAACACGTTGTATAATTAATGTAAAATCAATTTGGCCTACGTTGTCGCAATTAGTATGACTTCGGTCATTAAACAATACGTGTCATTAAAGCAGTAAGCAATCGCACATTTTCGGTGCGCAGTACCGTGTGCACCCAAGATTGTTCTTCCCAGTCCACCCAGTGAATCACATGAGTTGGAGGACGCCTATGTAGTTTATTGAGGAGATATGATCATTGCGGTTGCGGTAATTGGATGCCGTTGGAGAAGCGGCCGGAAAAGCGTGGGTGATATGAAACCCAATTGTCCGTTATGCAGACGCTTTAATTTTACATGCAAAATGTTGTCTTGAATGCACGTGTAACGATGGGTAGAGTTCAAAATTAAAGCCACAATATTCGGCTTTTTCAAGCATAAACTGGACGCGATTTTTAACCACTTGACTACAGGAAGGTATATTTTTCTTGAATGTTTTCTATAAAATATATTTGAATTTGTAATGACATCGAAAATGAGGGGAAAATGCAGACCAACTCAGTAGTTCTTCTAGGCAGGCGGGTGAAAAGAAGCTAGTTCGAAATTCGTCATCCAGGCGTGAATGTAATATCACAGGATCATGTAGCAAGATGGTTAATATTATAACCGTACTTGAGTAATTTTTGAATCAAGGACAATTTGCAGAATTTCGGTTAATATTTCAATAGATAGCACATCTAATGTTTTAGCTGCTTTTGTGCATTTCCATGGACTTACAATTGGCAAAGTATAACAGCCTGGAGAGGGCGTCTTAGAGCCAAAAAACGAGAAGTTATTTTGGATGAAATTAATGATGGATATGGGGTACTTTCATCGCAAGATTTTGACCAAAGCCTGCATTTCAAATACCTTTTTTCTAGAGCAGAATGTCAAGCCCAGCTTATCAGTTGAGACCGAAAATTACTGTAGAGTAATCATTATTGTTGTTTTTCCAAGTTATTCGCAAACGCAAGTACTAAATGGCTTTTATGTACTTCTCGGTGGTGTGGTACGGTGAGAGAATTCGGTCACGAAACAGAATGCTGTGCCTAGGTGTTGACTGAAGACACATCTGAACTGATTCATGCGAAATAAAATCATCATTTATGTTTGCACTCATACAATCGCAGTTTCGTTTGCAAACAAATTAAAGCATTTCTGAAACTTATTATTACTGGCGATGAAATGTGATGATTATACGCACACAATTAGTAGGTATTACATACTTGCGGCTGTAAGACTGATTATCTTACAAATCAATCACATGACATTTCAGACACTTCAGAGTGTTGGATTTTGTGTGATCTGCTTTTCGGCAACCTACAGGAATCCTACTCGATAAAATGACAACTTAACTGGTAGGCATTTCCCCAATCACTCCTCGATGTCCTAGCAATTTCAAATATATTTCATAATAGTTCCTCAAGACATATCATTTATTGTACTCATTCGGTAGAAAATTGGAAGAAGGCATGATTTGCTTTCAAATAAGTACAAGAAATAGTATTTGTATGGAGTTTCTCCCTTACTCACTGACTTAATTCACGCGGGCATCGAACACCGGTAGAGGAAATGCACGATGTATCTGAGAATGCTAAGTGCAAATTTCAGACCAAACATCCTGCGTCTGCGATGGCCTTCGTCCTGATTGTCTCTGACGGCAAAGTCATGCCCGCTCTGTTCATCAAGGCGGGGGGGGGGTGGGGGGTGTCAAAGTGAACACAGACTAGTAACCGGATGTTCTTCAGAAACATATCAAGCCCTAGATAGATTCAAACCTGCACTTCAGACGACAATGTAGTCGTCCTTTAGGATAGTGAGCCTGCATATACGTCAGAGAAGTCGTAGAAGCGGCTGGAAGACCACATGCATTATTCCTGGCCCAAGGATATGTAGCCGTCATTATCGTCCCCTCAACATTGTCGCCGTCGACGGACTGAAGTCACTTCTAAGTGCATCCCCTCAATTTTGCCCAGATTAGGGCATGCAGACTGCAAGGTTATTTGCGTCACATGCATCTGTAATTTCAGCACTATGTCCAAGTCTTCATCTTAGTCGATTAGTTGATTCAGACTTGACGGCATGTTTCCCTTTCCGGCGTTCAATTTGGGAGACAGGCCGTGAAGAAGTTCCAAGTAATATGAGAAAAATAATATCAGATGAACTAACACACTCACCCCGCAGTGAATCTATTCCGATCGCCTTCAGGGAGGCAGGGAGCGAGGGAGGGAGGGAGGGAGGGAGGGAGGGGAGAGAGTGAGTTCATTTGCCCTCCGAAACATGACGAAATCTGACCGCCAGACGAGGGCCTTAAGACGCTCACACACACACACACACACACACACACACACGAACACACACGACAGTTCGTCCGTCGACTTCGACGATGACCACCGTGTGCCCCACAGACTGCATTGTGGGAGCAGGGACGGTGACTTGCGCAGGGGTTTATAGTGCCAGTAGACTTGCGCTGCATCTACCTACACTCTCTCCTCCTCCGCCACCTGAGCCCGGTGTCAAGACAGAGACAAGAAGACCGGAGATAATGGAGGCCGCAGGTGGATGGCTTGGACGGCTGCACGCCTTGGCGCTCCACTCCGCACCTCCTTGTCCTCTCAACAAAAGCCAGGATTTTGACCGACAACAAAGAGAGTGGAGTCTGGCACGGCCGAAGCAGCCGCACCTAGGCGTGCATAACGCACACTTGAGTTTCATGACGCCCACGCTTTTTGGCCGCTTCCCCAATGGAATTCCATCACCGCAACCACAATGCTCATATCTCCTCAATAAACTACATAGGCATCCTTCAACTCATGCGATTCACTGAGTGGACTGGGAAGAACAATCTTAGGCGCTCAAGGTACTGCGTACTGAAAATGTGCGGTTTCTTACTGGTTTAAAGACACGTATTGTTTAATGACCGAAATCATATTAATTGCGACAACGAAGGCCAAATTGATTTTACATTAATAGCACAACGTGTTTTGATTAGCCGAGCTCAGGGCAGGATTGACTTTTTTGAATAAATCTGTCGCAAGCTTATTTCGAATATGCTGCTATGAATGTTTGTGCCCGACGTAGCTCTCAAAACTGGGCAATGGAATTTGGCCATGACCAAGCGTTTACTGCATAACTATCCTTCACACCTGCCAAGTTTCCGAAGTAGTCAGATTAGGAGTTTGTCTGCCGTTCCGATCGTCCTCCCTTCTGTCTGGGAAATTGGCTAGTAAAACAATCCACAATGCTTCATGGAATTTCGACAGCATCATGTTCATTAGAATATGTATGTATGAGTAAAACAGAGGATAATCAATTATATCTGGAAATTCGAGCAACTGGCGAGCATCGAGGCCGTTTTACTGCCATGAACTTCAACCTTCTCCTCGCGCACGAACAGCTGTCTTCCAGTTGTGGACCATCACTTTCAAATTAGTAGTCATCGGATCTGCCTGCCTCTCAAAGATGTCTTTTCTAAACATCTTTCTACAGGATTTCGGCAGATTGTTGCTGCTGTTGCAGGCAGAATGGTTCTAAAGCAAAGCATACCGATGCCACCGAGAGGTTGTCTTAGGCTCTGTCCAGATGTGTAAAAGATGAGTGCGAGAGAGAATGAGTGGTAGCTTCAACGACATTCGGTATCCCTCAGCCCCCCTGCTGCGGGGACAATGTGGACATTGTCGTTCGCGCTTATCTAGGTATCAAGTCATGCCCACTACCTAGACGGTCACTTTATGCTCCAAGTCGGTTTTATTACGATACAGAACACGCAAATCATTTCAATCTTAAATGGGTTCCCGGAAAGTTAGCATGGCATTTCGTCTTCTGCTAGACAGCAATCCCCTACCAGTGTAATGCCCTCTTTCATAATATGATTAAACATCTTGCGCTGGTTTGACATGGTATTGTGAGTGTCTGATGACCCTTGTTTGGCGGTCAGATTTCGGCATGTCGCGGGACGCACCTGAGCTCTCACTTTCCCCCCCCTCCCTCCCTCCCACCCCATCCTCTAAGCGTGGGAGAATTGATTTACTGCGATCCTGTTGTGTTAAGTCGTCCAGTACTTGCTTTATATTAGCTGAGCATTTCTTGCGGTTAAGTTAAGAAGAAATCGTCCGCAAAGATGACGCTGAAATTGCAAATACATCGTGGACGACCGCCCTCCTGGCGACTGTCGCGAATGCGGACAAGCTGATTGTCCTTGGAGAATTCAATGCCCGCGACGGTACAGACAACGCTGCCCGGAAAGGAATGCTAGGTCCCCATGGTCTCCGCGGTTCAAACGACAGTGTCCTGTACCTTCTACGCAACCGCGCAGAACACCGCCTCATCCTGACAAACACGTTCTTCTGTCTGCCGGAGCGAGAGAATGCCACCTGGAGGCATTCTCGGTCGCGTCAGTGGCACCTGCTGGACTATGTTCTCGTCCGGAGGCGAGGTCAGCAGGACGTGCTGGTGACAAAGGCGATCGCGGATGCTGGCGGGTGGACCGATCATCGTCTCGTCATCGCGAAAATGCGTATTAGCCTACAGCCTCGCAGAAGACCACAAGGTAAGCCACCACCCAGATAAGTTGAATATCGCCTTGTTGTCTTTGCCCGCTCACCATTTCCATTTTAGCGACGAGCTAGCTCAACGGCTAGACAAAATTCCTGTCGCAGCCGCCACCGCCACCGCCGCTGTCGAAAGGCATATGTGGAGAACCGATGGTATCAACTGCGGGAAACAGGCCAGTGGACGATGCTTGCCGTCCTCGGTCACGCACGTCGGCCGTCTTCTACCGAATAGCCAGTGCGGCTTCTACCGTTATCGCAGGACCACGGACATGATCTTCGCCGCTCGTCAACTTCAGGAGAAGTGCCACGAGATGCGGACCCATCTGTACTCTACTTTCGTGGATCTAACGAAAGCCTTCGACACGGTCAATCGTGAAGGTCTGTGGAAGATCATGCAGAAATTCGGCTGTCCGGAGCGATTCATTCAGATGGTGTGTCAACTCCACGACGGCATGATTGCGCGTACGTCACGGACAACGGAGCTGTCTCAGAGGCATTCGCATTGACTAACAGTGTGAAACGGGGATACGTCATGGCGCCTACCCTCATCAGTCTTATGTTCTCTGACGTGCTGATGGACGTCTACCGCGACGAACGTCCCGGGATCCACATGGCCTCCAGGACGAACGGCCACCTCTTCAATCAACGCCGGATGCACTTCCAATCTCGCGTATCCACAACCACCGTTCACGAATTTCTCTTCGCCGACGACTGCGCCCTGAACACCACCACGGAAGAGGACATGCAATGGAGCATGGACCTCTTCTCGGTCGCCTGCGAGACCTTCGGTCTGGTCATCAACACGGAGAAGACGGTGGTCATGCATCAACCGCCACCAAACACAACCCCTCAGCACAATGCGCCACAGATCAGCGTGGACGGAACCCAACTGCCAGCGGTGGACAATTTCCCATACCTTGGCATTACCCTCTCCCGTAGCACGAAAATCGATGACGAAGTGGCCCGCCGGATCTCAAAGGCCAGTCAAGCATTCGGCCGCCTTCAAAGCACAGTTTGGAACCGTCACAGTCTGTAGTTCAGCTCGGAGTTGAAGATTTACAAAGCCGTCATCCTATCGACGCTGCTGTACGGAGCGGAGACCTGGGCGGTGTACACGAAACAGGCACGCCGATTCAACCACTTCCACCTCAGTTGTCTTCGTCGCATCCTGAGACTGAGTTGGCAGGATCGAATCCCCGACGCTGATGTATTGGAACGGACGGGAATCCTCAACATATACACCATGCTGAGATAACTGCAGGTGCGTTGGAGCGGCCACCTCGTGCGCATGGACGACGGGGGACTGCCCAAACGACTCTTCTATGGCGACGTCGCCACGGTTTCCCTTCGCCAACGAGGTCGAATTCGCCGATACAAGGATACGCGGAATTCCTCTCTGAAGCGTCTGCAAATTAACCCGGCCAACTGGGAAGACCTCGCCAACGACCGACCGACCTGGAGAAGAACAGTGAAGGCAGACGCCGCGATCTATAAAGACAACCGCATCGTGGCCGCCAAAATTAAACGTGAAGCACGCAAGTCCCATGTGCGCCCACCCCCATTCCCAGTGCACAACCGCCTCCAAAGTGCCCACGGTGTCAACGCACATATCGGGCACGAATTGGACTTGTTGGACACCTCCGGATCAACTGCGCATCTCGGACCGCACCAACCGGCCAACTCCGCCTCGTCCTCCTTGCCGCCAAATAAATCTGACCACTCTTCTGAGCCACCACTTCCATGCTCCTCCCTCTTCCCCTCCTCCTCC
>CACRXP010000016.1:1708367-1724929 GCA_902702965.1 Spirometra erinaceieuropaei
CAGTCATCTGTCAGCATTTTGATTACTCACTGCTGAAAAATGCGAATTATCTTCCCTCAGATTACGGCATTAAGAATATGGACTCTGGATATTTCAACATCGACTAGCGTGTGGAATTTGATGTCCGATGAAGGCACTGATCCGAACTACATACCTGTGAGACTGAGACGTCAACAAGCAGAAACGCTAGGAATGCGAAAAGGCGCATGTTCTTGGGTGTGGTCTGAGAGACAGCGAGTATACCCCCAGCTCGATATCATTTCCTTTTATAAGCTCAAATATTCTGTCACGCCTTACGATTCGTCATTTATCCTACCAATATGAGACAATGCGTAATGCTGCCTGTTCGCCTTGAGGCCAGTCATCTGTCAGCCTCTTGATTACTCACTGCTGTAGAATTCGAATAACCTCTCTACAGATTAGGGCGTTCGGAATATTGACATACGACACGGGACCCTATGACAGAAACCAATATGAGAATATTGATGTTTCAGGAGATCATACCGGTAGCACAGGTAGTAGCAGAAGCGTGCCGACATGCGGGTTTCGCGGATTTTGTGCCGCAAGTGTTTGGGCACATCAGTGCGCCACCAGGCATTCCCCGTGTGCTTTCGTGTAGATACCCCGGTTAACACGGTTTTCAGACACCTAACACCTTGCACGTTTTACACACTCGCCCAACCTCTCCCCAGACTTGCCATTTTCTTGAGCGAAAAATTTGGCTAATCTATATTATCAAGCAAAATGTTCATAAATTTGGGGCGAAAGTGGACATTTCGATATATTCGTGCAATTTCTTGTGCCAGTACCTATCCTAGACTTGGGTTGCGCATCTGATCGGGTTTTTTTTTCTTGAGAGAAGAGCAATCTATTGCCAAGAGTTTCACTGAACAGATCTTGTCGCACTTGAAGTTTAATTTCTTCTCAGGGGTTAACCGCGGGAGTGAGGTCGAGAGCACTGTGGTCATTTTTGAGAACCAGAGTATTTATCGACTGGCAAATCTGTGTGATTTTATGTCCGTACGTGCAGTTCTAACACACACCCACACACGCAATCATTTATTTAATTGGACCGAAATTGTTTTGCCATTTGCAAAATATTATATGTTGGCATTAGATTGACTATAACTAAATGGACATTTTCTGTTTCGAACATATGAAGCGTTACTTTTCGTGTGGTCAATTTTCTGCATATATCTAATTTAGGAATGAAAAGTGCGAAACGCTAGCAAAGCAAACAAAATTAATGGGCTTATGTGGTCACTCTGCTAAGCATTCCAAACTGTAGCACGGTGCATACTAGTGAGGGAACACTGTGAATATGGCCACAATATAGATGGAATGGCACGTCCTCCTGCTGGTGGCAGAATATTAATTGTTAGTTTTAGCAATGTGGAAGAAAGCGTTGAGAGTGTCAGATGTTTTCTCGACTTCACCGATGGAAACGCGTAACGTGCAGGGAGATCCGTCATACATATATCAGTCTGCAAACTGCGCGTTCTCCGTGAAAGGGAAATCACAACTTCCTCCATGTTATGAAGAAGACACTGCAGACATCTCCTATAATCGTGTGCTAAATAGGAACTATGTTGTTTACCTCACAGTGAGCATTAGTAAACGCACCTATTCGCTGCTATTTGAACGGACCCTGCAAGGTCTTGTAAAAGCTCATCAGCACAGACAGTTATAGAATCGATATGAATCCTGTCTTTGAGAATCCGATTGCGATGCTATGCGTTGACACACACCCTGCTCTCACAAGCTCCTTTCCCGCGGCCAAGGTTCGAAAGACGGTGTGGGACTCAGCTTATCTCGAATTCCTGCGCCTACACTCATATCCCCTCCTTCATGGCTTGACTATAAAAACTCCTCATTTGATGCCGCATTCTCACAGTCTCTGACAATGGCCTCCTGTACGAGACCGAAAGCTCAGTCTAATAAACCTACTGTCCCAGAGATCGTGTATTCATCTTCTTTAAGTGTCAATAAAATTTATGGACGTCTTTTCCCTCCTCATTACATGTTTTCGTCAACGCATGGAGGTGACTCCTGAGTGCATCGCTTCCATGTTACTTTGAATGAGACATGCCGACTGGAAGATCGTTTGCTCCTCAGGTATCTGCAATTTCAGCTTCAGGATTCAACTGTGCATCTTTGCTGATGTTTTCTTTTTAACTTGACGGCAATTTTCACTTTCCTGCAGGTAGGGTCGTGCTGTTCGCAGTATGATTTCTTTACCCGGGCGACATTAATTCAGGTTTCAATATGGCAGCAGGAAATTCACGTGCATCAATCATAATAAAAGGATTAGGTCGCACATCCAATCTGCTGCATACATCGTAAGTAATAGTGAGAGTGCGAATGAGAGCACTTATCAAACAAACCACGGGAACAGTCCCTGTATCATGACGTTAACAAAAAAGCACTATTATTAGTGTTGACTCTAACTCTAACTGCGATAGTAACTCCCCTTGCCTCCAACTGAATCATCACTTTAAACCCAGTGGAGGCAAATCAAGCAGTGGTCCTAACCATATCCTCACAGATATCTAGGGAAAGGCCACCTGTAATTCAGTTCGGTTGGAGGAAAGGAGGGAGGGGAGCGAGAGAGAGCGTTCGGGTGCGTCCCGCAACATGACGAAATCTGACCGTCAGACAAGGGTCATGAGACACTCACGACATCATGTCAAACTAGCGCATGATGCTTAATCATATTATGAAAGAGTGCAGTACGCGTGTGGGGGATCGCTATTGGCAGACGACGAACTGCCATTCTCACTTTCCGGGAACCCATTTGAAATCGAGGCAATTTGCGTGTACTGTATCGTAATAAAACCGAATTGGAGCATAAAGTGGCAGTCTGGGTAGTGGCCGGACACCTCGATAACCGCAAACGACGATGTCCACCTTGTCCCCACAGTGGGGTGGTCGCAAGGATAATGACTTACGATGAAGCCACCACTCATTCTCTCTCTCTCACTCACTCTCTAACCTCTCACACCTCTGGACAGAGTCAGGAAGACCAGACTTGGGATCGGGCGCATCTTGGCATGCAGAACTCATCTGCTCCGCATACGATGAAACAGACGGACGGTTACTCGATGTACGACCGACAATATTTCGACGCCTCTGCAGGAAATGCGCCGTCATGTCTATTACGCTCAAAAGACGCCTGCATGCAGACATCATACTTGTAGCCTAAGACAACCTTCTCGGTGGCATCAGCATGCTTTGCTGTAGAACCATTCTGCATGAAACAGCAGCAAAAATCTGCCGAAGACCTGAAGAAGGTGGGTTTGTCAGTTTTGAAAGCTTATAATTACAAAATTTCAGAAGAATGTGAAATCTCCGTGCGTAAGACAACATGTCTTTTTATCCATCAATGCGGCTTGTAGAGTATACAACATGTTTCATATCGTTAGCGCTCCTAGTCAATCGATAAATCGATTGCACGCTAGCACCAAGTCGATAAATACCAAGCAAAACGACCATATCAGAACTAAACTAAATTTCAACGTCGCCCAGTGAAGATGAGAGGCAGTGAGTGAGAGGTCCCCTTGGGAAACCGAAACTCACATCAGTTGGACTGTCCGCCTAATCGTCACATAAACACCAACTTAGATTAAAGTGAATACATGCGAGTTTGGCAAATGTTCGGTAAATAGAAATAGAAATCGTAATTAACAACAATGCTAAGTGGCAGAGCACTTATGAAGACACAACCAGGACAGTTCCCGTGTCCTGAATTTAAGCTTGACACACTAGTGTTAGGGTTGGCTAGAACTCTGACTCTGACAATAACCCCCGTTTGTCTTCATCTGAATTATTATCCTAACCCTACTTCTCTTAAATGCAGCACTGGTCCAGGCTTATCCTCCTGGAATTTCGAGCACTGTGACCAGTAAATCGGGGAGAGTGGGTCCATAGTCCTATGCCAAAACAGGAAATGATGCGTAGATTCTCGATAGAGTGCAAATGATGCGGCTATTGTCCAAAACATGTCCAACGGCAATTTAGGGCATTGCCTCCTGTAATTCGTGGAATGAGGGATACATATTGGCATGGTGGATGGATGTTCGGTTGCTGGTTGGATCCTGAGATATAGGGTGGATCAGATGGCAGTGCTCGGCGCGTAAGATGTGATGACGAGACAGGCGCCTGTTGTATTCCATTGTAAAATGGCAGATAAAAGTGAGTAAATGCGAGTTTGGCAAATGCTCGCCAAGTAGAAATTGTGTATAAACGAAATATATGACAAAGGAATGCCAAAGTACCATCGCCTAGATGGAAGGCCGGCGGAGGTGGCGGTGGGGAAGGTGGGGCGGGAGAGAGTTGGGAAGGTGGAGAGTCATGGGGTAGGGAAGGTGAAGGATTATAGGTAGGGGGTTAGCACAGTTTTGTTTTGGATGCAGATCCGGCGACAGCGACCTTGATCCGGCCGATGCAGACCACGTAGATAAATGCGGTATGTCTTGGTGTTTCGTGCGAGCACACGGAACGGACCTTCGTATGTCGATTTCAACGGCTGCTGCACACGGTCACACCGGACAAACACATGAGGGCAGTTGTCCAAGCATATCCGCACAACTTCGTATACCGGTGCATACGCAAAGGGGGCGAAAGGCCGAAACGCACGTACTTCAAATCTTGGCGAGCGCTTCCGTATGTCAAGAACGTTTCGGAAGCTGTAAGCCGCCGTCTCACACCACTTGGGGTTGGAGATTCACACAGACCGGAGGCAACCATCAAGCGTCAGGTAATGAAACCAAAAGACCCACTGAAACGGCAAGAAACGTCTGGAGTCGTTTATCGGATCTGGTGCGGTTACGGACAAAGCAACTACGTCGGAGAAACCGTAAGACAGCTCCGAACGCGAATGACCGAGCACGCTGCAGCAGTGCGGAGAAATGATGGCAACTGTAAGATTATTTGCGTCACATTCGTCTGCAATTTCAGCCCTATGTTTCAAGTCTGCAGATAAGCCGACGATTTGCTTCAGACTTGACCGCATGTTTCCCTTTCCGGCGTTCAATTTGGCAGATAGGCCGGCAACCAGTGCTCAAGTAATAAGAAAAAAATAATATTAGATGACTTAACACACCCAGACCGCAGTGAATTTATTCTGACCGCATTAAGGGTAGGAGGGACGGGAAAGAGAGTGAGTTCATTTGCGCTCAGAAATATGACGAAATCTGACCGTCAGACGAGGGTCATTAGACACACACATACACACCCAGCCAAACTAGGGCATCGGGAAACCGGTGTCAGTTGCGTTGGCATATGATGAAGGAGAATGGCATTGTAGTGGATGGTTGCTGTTTAGGAGAGGAGGAGAAGCCGGGCGCGCTTTCCAAAATCCCCTTTAGGATTGGAAGTGTTCACGTGCACTGCGCCGTAATAAAACCAAATTGGAGCACATAGTGGCAGTCTTTGTTCTGGACGTTTCCTTTCTTGTAAACGATCGTTTCGGTCACATTTCAGGACTCACTCAAATAGGAAATCTCATTTTCCAAGTGATGAACATGTTCTCCAAAATTTCAGCAGAAATACTCATGAATCGTCATGGCCAAGGGTATAATCACATAAGTGTTTAGGAAGAGAACGCCTACCACGAAATGTAGTGAATGCTGTGATTGAAAATCTGGTCTCATTTTTATCACATGTTGGAAACCGTGTCACATATGGTACAAGTGATCGTTAGTATCCCGACTTGGGGCAAAAGATATGATGAAAGGGACATCTGGTTAGACGGGAGGCCTTCGCAGTTAATGGACCGGATCTGCTCCGTGAGGGGTCCTCCGAATAGCGAATTGCTTCTGTGCTGAGAACAGACGAGAGCGGGCATATTCTACTGAATCCATCATGTCTTAGCAAAACGGGAAAGATAAGGGGAAAGCATTGAGGGTTGAGAAGAGGGGAACAGAAATACAGAAGCCGCCACATTGAGGGTCTGAAGCAAGCATAGACAGCAGAATTTATTGGAACCAATATATTTGGCGACGGCTTATCATCTTCAGCCTGCCGTTGCATTGCACAAATATCAGATGAAAAAGATACAGAGATTTGAAATTCCAGCGCGAATATGAATATAACGCGGCAACGTCATCGTATACTGCATGCAGACTAATGAAAAAAATTGTAACTTGAGAAGGCAACATAGGAATGAATAGGGGTAGGTTAACACGCAGAGGGATCGAGCAAGTCAAAGGGCTGAGATATACCAGGGCAAGCTGCGGTTGACCGGGTGGTCTAACTGTTTGCATAGGTTAAGTTTCTCCCACAGTATATCGACAGTCTTCTCCGACTAGCGCTGTATCCGACTTGTTCGTGCCCGAAAAAATGCTCGACAAAATGTTTTGGGTTCAACCGAACGACCGTTATTTAGGAGATGCTTTGTTACAGAAGACCATAGAATTCTGTTCTCCTGCTTCAGAAGTCATTTATGCAGGTCTTCAGCTGACCTGACTGCCAATTGACTTTGCATTCGCCCAATGTGCTTGAATGCACTAGTGCATGTGAATTCGTAAACGGAATTTGGCATGTGCGTTAATGGCATAGCATCCTTTGCCCGTGGAACTAGGACAGCCACGGTGGGGCTGCTGGATATGAGTTCAGCCGAGTTGTATGTCCTTTCAATGGCGCATCTCAATCATCGCTTGATGATATTTGAGATGCTGTCACTCTGAAAGCGTAAGGACATTTCAACGGGCATTCTCGGAACTGATTACTCCGCCAATTTTGGCCTTAAGTTGTTGCTGTACTTTTCGATGAACCGAGTTGGATAACCACGCTTAAGCAGGGCTGTTTTGAGGCAAGGAAATTTCATCATCCAGTGTTTCAATAGAGCAAATGTTTCTTGCTCTTTGGAATAGAGTATAAACCACATTTCGCTTTCGTTGTATTGGCACAAAGCTCAAGAAGTGCACGTATTGGTCTTTCCAAGTATCTTTGTGGAAAACGGATAGCCTTATTAAACCAGCTTCCTGTCTAGTCATGAGGACATCCAGGAAAGAAAGCTTGTTGCACTGCTCCTTTTCCATTGTGAATCTGGTCTTAGGATGGAGACTGTTCATGGCAAAAGTAGGTCCCTAGATTCATCGTCGTTATCAACAATAGCGAAAATGCCGTCTACATATCTTTTGTCCAATGTTTTCCAATTCAATTTTGCTGAGAACTCTTCTTCTAAGTGACCCATAAAAATGTCGGCAAGGGTTGGACCAAGTGGACTTCCCATTGCCACTCCATCAATTTGTCTTTATAGATGTCCATTGAAAAGAAATTGAACGTTTTTCGTGCAAAGTTTCAACAGGTCACGTAATATTTCGGGTGAAAGGCGGGTTTCAGACGCATGGGCGCATGTGATATCGATTGTCTCACCCAGTGGTACATTTGTGAATAGTGATACAACGTCCAAGGATATTATGGTTTTGTTGGAAATGTTCTGATGCTTTATTTCTTCAATAAAATGGAAACTGTCTTTTATTATGTAAGTCGAAAATAGGTGTCGTATTGGTTCGAATTCCTTGACAAGCCACTGTGCTAGTCTGTGTTGGGGTGAATTAGACATAGACAGAATGGGTCGTAGAGGTATGTCCTTTATATGCGTCTTTGGCAAACCATATAGTATGGGGATACATGCGCCCCTCGGTTTCAAGGATTGCGCGGTTTTAGCATCAATCAGATTTTTGTCCAACAATTGTTTAATTATTTTCCAGGCGGATTCTTCCACTGCAGTCGAGAAGCCGTCGCGAAGTTTACTGGTACCATTAAATTCTGCAGTCCTTGCTTGCTTTAAATTCATTCCGGGGAAATATTGCTTCAAATTTCTAAGTAAATCATTTTGCCACCCGCGAGACGTCTTTTTCTTCCTCATTACATGTTTTTGTCAACGCATGGAGGTGACTCCTGAGTGCATCGCTTCCATGTTACTTTGAATGAGAGCAGGCCAGCTGGAAGATCGTTTGCTCCATAGGCATGTGCAATTTCAGCGTCAGGATTCAAGTGTGCATCTTTGCTGACTATCTCCTCTTAACTTGCCGGCAATTTTCAATTTACTACAAACGGCTTGGAAGCAAAATCGGCAAGACGTGCTCAACTAATATAAAACAAGTATTAGGTGACTTAATACATTGGGATCGCCGTGAGTGCATATTGCCCGCCTTAAGGGATGAAGGGAGAGACGGGGAGGGAGGGAGAGAGGGAGCGTTCAGGTGCGTCCCGCAACATGACGAAATCTGACCGTCAGACAAGGGTCATCAGACACTCACGACACCACGTCAAACCAGCGCATGATGTTTAATCATATGACGAAAGAGTGCAGTTCGCGTGTGGGGGATCGCTGTTTGGCAGACGACGAAATGCCATTCTCAATTTCCAGAAGCCCATTTGGGATTGAGGCAATTTACGTGTACTGTATCGTAATAAAACCGAATTGGAGCATAAAGTGACAGTCTGGGTAGTGGCCAGACACCTAGATAACCGCAAACGACGATGCCCACCTTGTGCCCGCAGCAAGGGGGCTGAGGGATACGGACTGTCGATGAAGCTACCACTCATTCTCTCTCTCTCTCACGCTCCCTCTCAACTCTCACACATCTGGACAGAGTCATGAAGACCAGACTTGGGATCGGGCGCATCTTGGCATGCCGAACACCTCAGCTCCGCACATGACGAAACAAACGGGCGGTTATTCGATGCACAACCTATAATATTTCGACGCCTCTGCAGGAAATGGGCCTTCAAGTCTATTCCACTTAACAGATGTATATGTGCATGCATCATACTTTTAAGCTACGACAACCTATCGGTGGCATCAGGATGCGTTTTCTGTAGAACAACCTGCCGAAATCCTGTAGGAATCAAGTTTAGAAAAGACAACCTTGAAACGCAGATCCGATGGCTACTAATTAAACAGTGATGGTCCACAATTGGAAGACGCCTCCTCGTGCGCGATGAGAGGGTTGAAATTCATAGCTTTAAGAAGGCTTCGATGCTCGCCAGTTGCTCGTATTTGCAGATATAACTGACTATCATCCGTCTCTCCCACACGCGCATATTCAAATGAACATGCTGCTACCGAAATTCCATAAAGCATCGTGGACGATTATACTGGCCAATCTTCCAGGTCTACATGTCATCAGATAGGAAGGAGGACGATTGAAACGGCAGACTGTCTGCTAGCGGGGATGGTCGCTAGACAAATGAAGCACTCACAGACCACAATTCATGTCTGACTAATTCGGACACTCGTAAGGCGTAAAGGATATTTGTGCAGTAAACACTTGGGCGACGGTATGGAGAAGGACCCCACTTTACTGTCAGTAGATTGTTTATGGTGTCATACGTGATTGGTGGTATGGGGAGTTTAACGGGTGGGATAGCTCACCATGCAGTTAGCTAACGAAATGCAGTAAAACTCAGATATTGTTTGGATTTCTCCTGAATGACTCATCGTACGCTTTCATACGACAACGGAAATGGCCGCGGTATTTTAAGATAATCATAAAGTAAATTTTAAGAAATAAAGGAGTTTGTGTTATGGTTTGAAGTCATGGGAAGTGATTGCTATTGGCAGCGTAATGTCTGCAATGGCCTGCGAATGGATGCCAAAATAAAAACACCTATGACGCTATCCTCAGTCTGCCGTCAGTTAAGTGGTGTCCTTCTCCATACCGTTTTCAACACTTGGTCATTGCCATGTTCCACTGCCCAGTTTTGAGAGTTGGTCGCACACAAAAATGCATAGCAGCATATTCGAAAGAAACCTGCACCGGTTTTATTGACATAAGTCGACCCTGCGCTGAGCTCGGCAAATCGAAACACGTTGTATTATTAACGTAAACCAAATTTTACCCTCGTTGTCGCGATTTATCTGATTTCAGTCGTCGAACGATAAGTATCCCCAAATACTGAGGCTAAGCACTTAGGCTACCTGGTGATTCACAGGTAACGTTCTCATTGCGGATGAATGAACGCCGACAAATAGGTGAATAAGAATGAAGGTGGATAGTGAGAGGGTTTCTGGAGTAGAGTGAGGTTTTTGTGTTTGTCGATTGGTGCACACTACCGTGCGCGCCCACGATTGACGTTGAGAATCCGCTAAAAGAATCCTATGACTAGAGGGAAGCCTATGAATTTTATTGAGAAGGCATGAGCATTGTGGTCGCGGTGATGGGATGCCGTTGGAGAAGCGGCCGAAAAGGCGTGGGCGGCGTGAATCTGAAGTGTCCGTTATGCAGAAGCTTCAATAGTATATTCACTGGCCGTTCGTCTGAATTGCTAACCTCAAATTTGAAATGCGTTTTCAGACAGAAGGGTTGTATCTTGGTGGAGTTATAACCCTGATTATGGTGTGGCATGATCTTATGGTATTTCGAACACGTCAGTATGCTGACTATTAAATGAAGTTATTTTCAGCTGACCACAAAATATCGCCCTCGGCAAACAGTTATCAATTTATCAGCTTGAATATTTCCAACTGCTCTTCAATGCCCCTTCACATGCAAATGCAACGGCAAATCGGACTCAAGCGTGTTCGAGAATTGCGGAATTCATTTGAAAAGAAAAGGTATCAATTCCTCGAGGATTAGATCTGAAAAAGAAGGAATTTACTACCAAAAGAATACATGAGAGAGTAATTTTATGCATGACTTCTGCAAAATGTGCTAGAATATATAAGGGCGTAGAAAAACAATATGAAATTAATACTAATCAATTAGTTGTGTTTAACCGAGGCGGTTCCCGCATACGCCTGGATATGGTTGCATTGGCAATTCAAAATCCTGGCGTGACTGAAATATATTTGGATTGCGCCGCACGACAATAAATATTACTTCATAAATGTTTTGGCGGATTTTGAATAATTCATATAGACCCAACAGTGGAAAACTCGGCGTCTCGGTGGGATTCGAACACACGCATCAAGGGGAAGGCTTTATTTCAGCCAGAGCTCTAACCACTTGAGCTACGACGTCGCGCCGGACGGCGTTGCAGCGGAATGGGCGTGAAACTTGACCCAAATGTGATTAATCTTGCGTCGTCCGGCGGGGCCTCGTAGCCCAGCAATATATCGCACCTCCAAATACGTCAGGGACGAGGCAGAAGTGGCTGAAAGACCACATAGAATCATGTAGCGACAGATGGGAGCGCGAGTCCAGTTGGCCTCCAAAACATGACGAAACATGACAGCAAGACGATGGTCATAAGACACACACACACAACACGCTGCCATACCAGGGCATCGGAAAACCGGTGTCAACCACATTGACATATGATGAAGGAGTACGGCATGGTGGTAGATAGTTGCTGTTTAGGAGACGATGAGAAGCCGGGCACGCTTTCCAAAATTCCCTCTAGGTTTGGAACTGTTCACGTTCACCACGCCGTAATAAAACTGAATTGGCGCATATAGTGACAGTCTGTGTTCGGGACGTTCTCTTTCGTGTAGAAGATCGTTTCGGTCACATTTCAGGACTCACCCAGATAGGAACTCTCATTGTCAAAGTGATGAACATCTTGGCGTATTTTCCAAAATGAATGTGCTTCCGGTCAATTAAAAAACCCCCTCTAAATAGTTGCACTTTTAAGGAATGTCTTAATATTGCATTCGATTGACGGATGTCCGTGTTCGTTACGCATTTCCCTCTGCGAGGTCGAGAAAAAATCTGACACTCTCGACCCTTTCTTCCACATCGCTAAAATTAAGTATAACGTATCTGCTACCAACAGGAGACCGTGCCGTTCCTATTTAGGTTGTGGAAATTTTCACGATCATTTCTCACTTTTAGGCCATTTTCTACAATTTCGAATGCGCAACTGGGTGACCACATAAGCCCCGATATTTTGACAACATTTTTATTGTTTCGTAATTTTCATTTCTAAATTAGATATAAACGGAAAATGGACCGCATAAAAAATGTAGCGTTTAATATGTTCGAAACTGAAAATGGTCACTTAGCGATAGTCCTTATTGAGCCAAACTATAGCATATTTCAATTGGCAATACCTTTTTGGTCCATTTAAATAAAGGGTGGCTTGTGTGTGTTAGGGCTGCATTTAAGGACATAAAACCACACACAACATTAGAAAGTCGATAAATCCTCCGGTTCTCCAAAGATGACCACTGTGTTCGCGACCTGAATCTCTCGGTTAACCTCTGAGAAGAAATTAATTTTCAAGTGCAGCAAGATCTGTTCAGTGAAACTCTTGGCAGTAGATTGCTCTTCTCTCAAGAAAAAAAAGCCCGCTCAGATGCGCAACACAAGTCTAGAATAGGTACAGGCACAGGAAATTGCACGAATATATAGATATGTCTACTGTCACTCAAACTTAAAAACATTTTGCTAGACAAAATTGATTCGACAAAGTTTTCGATCGAGAAAATGGCAGTTCCCCAGAGGGGCAGAGCGAGTGAGTAGAACGCGCAAGGTGTCAGGTGTCTGAAAACAGTGTGAACTGGCATATCTAAAAGAAAGCACACGGGAATGCCTGGTGGCGCACTGATGTGCCCAAACACTTGCGGCACAGCATGGGCGGCTTGAAGCTGAGGTGTCCGTTATGCAGAAGCTTTAATGATACATTCACTGATACAAGCGAAGATGTTAGTTCCAAGAACTAGTTGATTGGAAGAAGAAGCGATAGCTGGAACAGGGGCTTTATTCGCCTGACGTTTCGGATTCTCACCTGAATCCATCATCAGAGACAGTGGCAGAAAAGGGTGACTTGTGCACAGGAAATCGCAGTATTTATAGGATGCAGTCGTTATGCTACCGCATACATATGGCAATTAACCGCGCTCCCCTTCATCAAGGATGGCTGCCTGCTGGTGCGCTAATGGCTTGGTGGCCGGCATGCAAGTTGTTAATTGCCGAAATTTCATCACCCGTGTTCGATGCAGGCGTGAATATGGCTCGGTCATCTGGTTCACCGGCTTGCGCGCTCCCCGAGTGGTCAATTAACCTGGCCAGCCTATGCCTCAGCACGGAATATGGAGTAGGGATGTCGTTGAACTTGTTGATAGACTTTGGTCCCGTGAACCATGACTCAAGAAGCTCGCGGCTCACGCGATTATCCCCTCTCACTGGCCGATCTTCTTAATTGCTACCTAAAAGCCGAAACGCGTGTTCAGATAGAAGGGATTACTTTGTTGGGGTTCTTACGCTGATTATGGTGCGGCATGATCGTATGGTATTTCGAACAAGTCAGGATGGTGACTTTTGAATGAACTTCTTTTCGGCTGCCTAGAGAATATCGCCCTCGGCAAACAATTATCACATTATTCCGATTATTTCATTTATTCGATTTTTCCAATTATTCTGACTGTTATTCAATGCCCTTCCCTTGCAGATGCATTTCACAGAAAGCATACGTAAACATATCAATTTTTTACGCATGTGGCGGCAAATTATATCGAGTTCCAATTGGATTCTCAAAGACAGGATACACATCGATGACATAAATGTCGGTGTGGATAAGCTTTTCAAAGAGTGTGCAGCGTCTGCTCAAATAGCATCGTATAGGTGGGTTTACTACTGCTCCTTGTAAAGTAAACAACATAGTTCATATTTGGCACTCGATTTTATGAGACTTCTGCAGTGTCTTTTTCATGACATGGAGGAATTTGTAATTTCCCTTTCACGGAGAGCGTGCAGTATGCAGACTGAAATCTTTTCACGTAAATGCTATGTCTAATCGGGCTCAAACGTATTCGTGAATTGTGGAATTCCTTCGAAAACGAAAGTTACCATTTCTTCGGGTATTACGTCTGAATAAGTAGAAGAAGAAGAAGAAGATGAAGAAGAAGAAGAAGGAATTTGATATCAAACGAATACATGATAGGGTGCTTTTTTGCATGACCTGTGCAAAACGTGGTTGAATTTATAATGACATTGAAAATCAATATGGTATTCATACTACTAAATTAATCGTGTTTTACTGAGGCGGTTCCTACAGGCGCCGAAAATCGTTGCATTGAAAATTAAGCATTCAGGCGTAATTGAAATATCTTGGAATTTTTCCGCACGAAAATAAATATCATGACTTAAATCAGTAAACAACCACATGTCATGCAGCGGCACAATATCCGCGATAAACGCA
Source organism: Spirometra erinaceieuropaei (assembly GCA_902702965.1). Lineage (NCBI taxonomy): Eukaryota > Metazoa > Platyhelminthes > Cestoda > Diphyllobothriidea > Diphyllobothriidae > Spirometra > Spirometra erinaceieuropaei. The sequence continues at coordinate 1,722,462 of CACRXP010000016.1, forward strand.
TATCTGGACATTTAACTAATACTTGTGCTGTCAGTATGCTTTCCTGATACACCATTATCCTCATATTTGTTTCTCTCATCAGGTTTCGTGTCTTAAGTCACGTTCTGCATTTTTCATAGTCTATTGCACCACGTACATTTTCTAGTCATACAACACGCATATGAGATCCAAGTACTCGGCCGTTGAGGCACAGATTGCAGCTTAATGCGGGATTCACTCAAATTATTGGGCAGGCATTCTATGCCCATACTCTGATTTCAGGCTGGGAATTCACGGCATGGTTACATCGGATGGAATGCGAAACATGGTTTTCTACAGCTACTTTTGTGGATATCAGTCGGGACAGCATTTCAACCTGCCAAATGAATCCACTTCTTCTGAATCCAATATTGCACCATCGACCGTACGATCTGTCATCTAACGATCAGTGCCTTCATCGGACATCAAATTCCACACGCTAGTCGATGTTGAAATATCCAGAGTCCATATTCTTAATGCCGTAATCTGAGGGAAGATAATTCGCATTTTTCAGCAGTGAGTAATCAAAATGCTGACAGATGACTGGCCTCAAGGCGAACAGGCAGCATTACGCATTGTCTCATATTGGTAGGCTAAATGACGAATCGTAAGGCCAGACTGAATATTTGAGCTTATAAAAGGACCTGATGTCGGGCTCAGAGCATGCTCGCTGTCCTCCAGACAACATCCAAGAAGATGCACCTTTTCGCATTCCTAGCGTTTCTGCTTGTTGCCGTCTCAGTCACGGAGGCATGCGTTACCGGCAAAACCGGTGCGGGATCCATCAGAAGCAGTGCCGCCTACCAAAATCCAAAGATCATTGAGCCATCAGGTAAGTCTTTTTGTCGGCATCAGTAAATTTTGCACGCAAGGCAATTCACACCTATAAATTCTGATATTCCCGCAATGCAGACGAGTATTCATCCACTGCTCCATCTACCACGTTTCGACGCCAGTCGGCAAGAAGTGGTGTGTGTGTGTGTGTGTGTGTGTGTGTGTGTGTGTGTGTGTGTGTGTGCATGTTCCTCCTACTTGCACATCTGCACGCAAAGGAACTCCACCCCACCCCACTAGGCATATTAATTACTGTTGTAGGCCAGACGCCGAGCCTACATTGACCGGTCTGCAATGCTTCCATGGTTGGGCAACCATCTGCATCAGTGTGTCGAGGAAGACACTTCCAGCGTAAACAAGGCATTGCTTAGATCACTTGTGCTAATTACTCTCAAGATACGTTTGAATCATTGCCTTTTGAAGCAAAATGCAAACTGAGGATAATAAAATGTCCTTCTATGATAACCAAACTGTCTTTACATTTTTCTCCTTCAAGGTAATCAAAATGCAATTCCTGTGGGGAAGATTAGTATGTGGTAAATGCTGAGGACGCTGCGTAAGTTCTACTGTTTAGCACATAGCAGTGCCATTTCATGATAGATGATATTTGATAAAGCCGACGTCCATAAATGCCACATTTTTCTAGGAATGTGAATGACCTTCGCACGAAGACATCCGGCATCGGAAGACGTTTGTGTATATACGATGCATAATAAAATGTACGATGGATGATTCCCATTTTTTTGATATACTGCGTCGTCTAACTAGCAAGTGTCGTGTTTTGAAAAGAAGTCCACCAAAACTGAATGTGTGCGTGTGTGTGTGTGTGTGTGTTTGGTTGTAATCACCGCAGATTGGTGGGCTTTAAGTCGCCGATGTGGACTTCGTGTCGGCAGGCTAGCAGACAGAGTCGGCATTTGGATTCGGATTAGGCGACCTCTCTCTCTCTCTCTCTCGTTTGCCATGCTCGTGCCTCCTGTTCTCCACCTCATCAAAGATTGTGAAGCAAGCAGGTACGGCCAAGTCGCATAACCCATTCATGTTGGCGTGCAGGAGGAACACACGGATGTAATCTCGAAACAGTTACAATGTCCCGACCACCGCTACCCTAAGAGGATTCGAACACCCCTGCAAACAGCGTTGTCAGCGGCTCATGACTCCACACACATAAAATTGGACAGTCAAGGGTAAAGCTCTGCTCACAACTCTAAACGTAGGCGAATTTTCTGTCAAAAGTCTAAAAACATGATGAGAGAATGTACAATTGGCTTTGAGTGATGATGCTTGGTAAGTAAAAAACAACGAAGCATTTTGGGTCGAGTGTGGGTTGATCAGGGAGTCCACAATTCGCAACATAGTGCTTCGACTGGAAGTGGGGATTTTGGTTTGCAGGTTGAAGGTTGAAGTTATGCCATGCGAGGTATCATGTTCTTGAGAGGCTTTGGTATTATTTCATAAAATGTTAGTCGCAATTCTAAAAAATTGTTTTGGATTGGGAAAGACTGCTTAAGAGGGATTGCCACATTTCTCATCCTGCCACATACTCCTAGGAGTTCCCAGTCACGCCTGGGTGCCGGCTTTTGAACAAACTACTTTTTGAAAAGTCAAATTGGCGA
>CACRXP010000016.1:1743105-1756475 GCA_902702965.1 Spirometra erinaceieuropaei
TAGAGGATCGTTTCGCTCACATTGCAGGACTCACCCAACTAGGAAACCTCATTGTCGAAGAGATGAAATTCTAGGCGTATTCTCTAAAATGAATTTGTTTCCGGTCAATTAGAAAACCCTCTCTAAATAGTTGCCTTTTCAGGAAATGTCTTAATATTGCAAGCTGACACTCTCGACCCTTTCTTCCTCATCGCCAAACGTATTTATTACATATCTACCACCAACAGGATTAAGTGCCTTTCAATTTATTTTGTAGCAATTTTTACGATCATTTCTCACTTTTTCTACAGTTTCGACTGCGCAACAGAGTGACCACAAAAGCCCCGATATTTTGACAATATTGTTAGTGTTTCGTAATTTTCATTGCTAAGTTAGATTTATACGGAAAATGAACCGCATAAAAAAGTAACGCTTCATATGTACGGAACTGAAAACGGTCATTTGGTAATAGTCACTATTATGCCAACATATAACCTATTTCAAATGACAAAATAATTTCAGCCTATTTAAAATAAAGGATGGCTTGTGTATTTTAGAGCTGCAATTAAGGGCATAAAATCACACACATCATTAGAAAGTCGATAAAACCTCCGGTTCTCCAAAAATAACCTGACTCCAGTGGTTAACCTCTAAGAAGAAATTAACTTTTAAGTGCGGCAAGATCTCTTTTGTGAAACTATCGGCAGTAACTTGCTCTTCTCTCAAGAAAAAAAAACTCTCAGATGTGTAACCCAAGTCTAGGATAGGTACTGGCACAAGAAATTGCACGAATATATCGACATGTCCACTGTGGCTCAAATTTTTGAACATTTTGCTAGACAAAATTGATTTGACAAAGTTTTCGCTCGACAAAATGGCAGTTCCCGAGAGGGCCTGTACGAGTGAGGAAAACGTGCAAGGTGTCAGGTGTCTGAAAACTGTGTGAACTGGAGTATCTACAAGAAAGTACACGGGGAATGCCTGGTGGCGCACTGATGTGCCCAAAAACTTGCGGCACAATATCCGAGAAGCCCGCATGTCTGCACTTTTAGCTAGTACCTGTGCTACCTGAAACATCAATATTCTCATATTGGTTTCTGTCATATAGTCTCATGTCGTATGTCACCTACTGTAGAGTACGTGACCCTTCTCATGAAATGTTGGCTGAAATTCTGAAATGCGTTTTTGATTAGGAAGGATTACTTGGTCGCGGTTGTGATACTGATTAACTTAAAGCATACTCTTATAACATTTTGGACTCGGCAGGATGTCGGCTTTTAAATGCACTTCTTTTCAATCTCCTGCAGAAATCGTGCTTGGTAAAAAATGACTACTTAATTAGCATGCATTTTTCCCATTGATTTTCGATGGCCTTGGAAATTCAAATATAATTTATAAAAACCACAAACAAAAATCTGCTTTCTTTTAGTCAATCAATAGAAAATCACGTCTTCTTTATATTTTATGCTTAAGGAAGGAGTATAATTAGGTTTTAAAAAAGTTTTCTAATTGCCGAACAATTTGGAGCCTGACCATTCGTTGCATTAGCGCTTAGTGATTACACTCTACAAGGTGCATGCGTTCCGCGTAAAGAAAATCCCATATTTTTCTATGTCATTAACGAGATATCATACAGGGTCCATACAATTTTGCAATGGATGCGGACCATGTTGTACATTTCATGAGGAGCAGTGGTAAACGGCCAGGTACAATGCTATGTGAATGGACATATCGCGGTCTTAAAAAGTCTCATAATTAGAAACTTTTTTAAAACCTAATTATACTACTTCCTTAAGTATAAAATATAAAGAAGACGTGATTCTCCACCTCATCAAGGATTGTGGAACAAGCAGTCCTGAGGGATCCTAGAGGATTTATAGGAGATGTGCGCGATTCAAATGACAGGTGAATTGTTCCTTGAGTTGTGGTTTCTGCATGACGCCAGTAGTACGGGGAGAGTGGCTCCATGGTCCTTTGCTAAACCAGGAAATGAAGCGTCCATTCTCGAGATTGGGCGAAGAGGTAATAGATGAGGGAAGTTCTGTAGGTCGCTGAATCTTGAGAGATCGGGTGGATCAGCTGGCAGTGCTTCAGGTGCGAGACGTCGTTACGGGATTGCTGCTAACTGTTTGCGAATGTGAAATGGAAGGTTGGGTGGGAGTTTTTATTCATGCTGATTCATACTTATCCTACCAGACAAGCAGGCAGAGACGACATTTGAATAAGGATTAGGCGACCTCTTTCTCTCTCGCTTGCCATGTTCGTGCATCCTGTTCTCCACGACATCAAAGATTGTGAAACAAGCAAGCCTAATGCATCGTAGAGGATTTATAGGAGATGTGCGCGATTCAAATGACAGGTGAATTGGCCCTTGAGTTGTGGTGTTTGCAGTATGTCAGTATGTCCACAGTCCTATGCCAAACCAGGAAAGGAAGCGTAGATTATCGAGAGAGTGCAAGTGATATCAAATGATGCGGCAATTGTCCAAAGAATGTCCACCGGGAAGTTAGGGCATTGCCACCCGTAATTCGTGGACGGAGGGATACATATTCGCATGGTCGATGGATATTCGGTTGCTGGCTGGATCCTGAGAGATTGGGTGGATCAGGTGGCAGTGCCTGGCACGCAAGATGTTATAACGAAACAGGTGCCTGCTGTTCGCCATTACAAAATGGCAGATAACAGTGAAGAAATGTGAGTTTGACAAACGCTCTCCAAGTGGAAATGTTTTTATAAACGGAACATATGATAAAGGATAGCCCATTAGAGATTTAAGCAATTGGTGTGTTCTGCATCGTAATAAAACCGAATTGGAGTATAAAGTGGCTGTCTGGGTAGTGGGCGTGCCTTGATACTTAGATAAGCGCGAACGAAAATGTTTAATCTGTCCCCGCGGCAGGGGGGCTGAGGGATACCGACTGTCGAGGAAGCTACCACTCATTCTCTCTATCTCTCTCACACACATCTGGACAGAGTCAGGAAGACCAGAGTTGGGATCGGGCGCATTCAAATCTGACTACTTCGGTAACTTGTCAGGCGTAATGGATATTTATGCAGAAAACGCTTGGTCATGGCCAAATTCCACTGCCCAGTTTTGAGAGCTGCGTCGGACACAAAACTGCATAGCAGCATATTCGAAAGAAACTTGCGACAGATTTATTGAAATAAGTCGACCCTGCCCTGAACTCGGCAAACCGAAACACGTTGTACCATTAATGTGTTGGCCGACGCTGTCGCAATTAGTTTGACTTCGGTCATTAAACAATACGTGTCATTAAAGCAGTAAGCAACCGCACATTTTCATTGCGCAGTACCGTGTGCACCCAAGATTGTTCTTCCCAGTCCACCCAGTGAAGCACAGGAGTTGGAGGACGCCAATGTAGTTTATTGCGGAGATATGATCATTGCGATTGCGGTAATGGGATGCCGTTGGAGAAGCGGTCGGAAAAGCGTGAGTGACATGAAACTCAATTGTCCGTTATGCAGACGCTTTAATTTTACATGCAAAATGTTGCCGTGAATGCATGTGTACCGATGGGTAGAGTTCAAAATTAAAGTCAAAAGGTTCGGCTTTTTCAAGCATAAATAGGACGTAATTTTCAACAACTTGACTACAAGTAAGAATATTTTTCTTGATTGTTTTCGATAAAATATACCTGAATTTGTAATGACATCGAAAATAAGGGGAAAAATGCTGACCAAATCAGTAGTTCTTTTCAGCAGGCGGCTGAAAAGAAGCCAGCTCGAAAGCCGGCATCCAGGCGTGAATGGAATATCACAGGATCATGTAGCAGGATGGTTAATATTTAAACCGTACTTGAGTAATTTTAGAATCAAAGACAATTTGCAGAATTTCGGTAAACATTTCAATAGATAGCACATCTACTGTACTAGACGATTTTTGCATTTCCGTCGACTTCCTATTGGTAGGAGATATTGGCAAAATAAAAGACGCTGGAGAGGGAGTCTTGGAGCCAAATAACGAGAAGGTATTTTGGATGAAATTAATGATGGAGATGGGGTAATTTCATCGCTAGATTTTGATCAAAGCCTGCATTTCTAATAGCTTTTTCCAGAGCCGAATGTCAGGCCTTGCTTAGCGGTTGGGGCCACAAATATCTGTAGAGGAATCATTACTGTTGTTTTGCCAAGTTATTCGCTAACGCAAGTACTAAATGGCTTATATGAACTTCTCGGTGGTGTGGTACGGTGAGAGCAGTCGGTCACGAAACGGAATGCTGTGCCTACATGTTGACTGAGGACACATCTGAACTGATTCATACGAAATAAAATAATCATTTATGTTTGCACTTTTCTTTCCATCTTCTTTAGAAAATTATTGACTACTGGTCTTCGGATCACGGATATGAGAATATGCCCACAAGTCTCACCATTTGTTACAGGGTACAACTTACACTCTAAATGATGTGCCGTAGTTTTCTAACCTTCTCGGCAAGTGTGATCACTTCAGACCCTCATTGCTGCATTTGCTGTAGTATGTGTGTGGGCCAAACTTGTCGCGCGATGGATGAAGTCAAATTAAATCATTGTAGTTGAAGTAAAGGACAGAGGCAGCTGGAAACTCTATTTCAAAAGAAAACACAACTCTGCAAGAAGATCAATTAAGATGCAAGGACTGATAGTGAAATAAGTGTGTAAAAAAGCTGACGAATTTGCTGAATGAGCTAGGGCGAACAACATGCTGACTGCGTTTACACGCAATACGTTCAGCAGTGCTTAAGTCAATCTAACCAAAATGGGTCATTGAAACCAGGACATCAGCCCCTTGGTAGTTATAGCAGGGACTAATTAGATGGGGTTTGGGGTGTTCTAACATAACTCATAGCATCGCAGTTTCGTCTGCCAACAAAGTAAAGCATTTCTGAAACGTATTATTACTGGCGATGAAATGTGATGCTTATACGCGCACGATTAGGAGGAATTACATACTTGCGGCTGTAAGACTGATTATCTTACAAATCAATCACATGACATTTCAGACACTTCAGAGTGTTGGCTTTTGAGTGAGCTGCTTTTCGGCAACCAACAGGAATCCTACTCGTTAAAATGACAACTTAACTGGTAGGCATTTGCCCAATCACTCCTCGATGCCCTGGTAATTTCAAACATATTTTATAATAGTTCCTTAAAACATATCATTTCTTGTACACATTCGGTAGAACATCACGTATGTTTGAAAAATTGTTCTTGAAAAACGGGCGGCTTGCATTTGCAGACCGAGGTTTGGTTCCCCAATATTTGTGAGCTTGATTTGCCGTTTCACTTTTGCTTAGAAAATTCAGCCACGCTTGGATGTGCGAACACAGCAATTACCCAAAACTGTCGAGATAGATACTTTATTTAGGCTCTGCGTAGAGGTAGATTTTTCTACCTGAGGCTAAAATTGGTTTTATGCCAATAATTCGATATACTTCGATTGCAGAGCTTACTTCACGGTCAGATTATTGCAGTAAATTAGGGGGTGGTTTTTCTCCGAATGTACTGACTTGTGCTTTGCACATGACTAGTGATCAGAGGTGTGCGGTAGGACGTGGGAACGACCAAGAGCTGCCTACTAAAGTGTAGCTTGAGTCAACTAGGTTTTCGAAGGGGTCAGACCTGCACTGTGAAATTTCTTCACCATTGACATGGGGCCGGGGAATCTCGTTCGCAGAATGAGCTTATCTCGACCCTTCGTCTGTGGCAGTCAGGCTGCCGTTCCAGCAAACCCCCCCCCCGCCCCGTCCTGTTGTCTGGCAAATTTTCCAAATGTTGGCGACAACAGCAAGGGCAATTGAAAGGTTACGCGATAGGAGGGGTCTGGTTGAGCTAGCGATCATCTGAGTGTGTGCTGTCTCGTGTGGGAGGCTGACCGTCAGTCCAGCCATCGGCCTTTCAACCTGATGATACCAAGAACTGAGAGATCGAAAAGTACTGGCTTGTGCCCAGCCACGTCGCCTCATGTGTCTGCGACTGTCGCAAACCTAATCCAGTCTGAGGGGCAGATCGGTTAGTAAGAGAAACTTTAGGTTCCCCAGCCTAGCGACGGAGTAACAAAAGTCGCCAAATTTAAATTTCCAGAAAATACTAGTAGTTCTTTGCAGTGGACTTTTACGTAGCCAACGAGTTCGTCAGCTTCTCATTGAATGACACCATATGCAGCTCATAAATCGTCACAGGGATCCTCAACTATTTTGCATTCTTGATGAGGGCATCTTTAAACACACAGATACGGTGTTATTCGAACAGACATTGCATCGTTCGGAAAATCTCATAACGAGAATCATTTTAGGGTCTACCGATGTCCCTTCTTCAAGTGGAAAATTTGAAGAATGCATGATCTGCATTCAAATGAGTACAAGAAATAGTATTTTTATGGAGTTTCTCCCTAAATAAGCGACCTAATTCACACGGTCATCGAACACATGTGGAGGATCTGCACGCTAGCTAAGTAGCCATTTATTTCCAGTGAGGTCTCTGCAGATGGCTGAAACATAACAGGATTATGCCACAAGCTAGTCAACGTCCCAACCCCATCTAGGTAATCCTTCCAATTCAAAAGCGCATTTCAGCGGTTGGCCTAACTTTTTATGAGAACGGTCGCTCGCAGGCGCAGACGAACGCAGTGTTGTGTGCCAACGACTAACGTGAAAAACGCAATACTCCGCTTCTTTTGACTTTCAATTTTCTTGGACGCGGAAACACAGCAATCGCTCAAAAAGCACAGAGACGGCTATTTTAATTAGGCGCTGCTTAGAGGTAGATTTTGCTACTTGAAGCCTAAATTGATTTTCTGCTAGTAGTTAGACATGCTACGACTGCTGGGTTTGTTTAACGATGAGATAATTTCAGTGAATCAGGGGAGTGAGGCATTCTTCTCCAAGTGTTCTGCCTTGGGCTTTGAACATGACTAGTGTTCAGAGTCGCGCAGTTGGACGCGGATATGTCCAGGAGTTGTCTGCCAAAGTGCCCTCTGGGTCTGATGGGAGTTCAAAGGAGACAAACCTCCAATGTGACATTTCTTCACCCCTGACATGGCCGGGGGGGGGGGGGAGAAGTAGACGCGGGATCATATTCGCTAAATGAGCGACTCTTTTCCATTGTACGCCAACGTTTAACGTGCAAAACACAATACTCCGCTTCTTTTGCCTATCAGTTTCCTTGGTCGCACCACCGGCAAATTGCGCCCAATCACAGAACCAGATGGCAGACCGAATAGGCGAATGGAAGAGAGACTGAGAGCGCGGTTGACATTACGGAGTCCTTTCCCACGCATTCTTCACAAAAGATATTCAGATCCACTTTGAAGCAATCACATGGTGCTTGGAAGACCTATTATTACTGGCGATGAGAAGCCATGCTTATACGTTATCGATCAGGAAGAATTGCATAAGTAGGGCTGTTAGATTGGTTATCTTTCGATGCAATCACGTTAAAGTTCGGGCACCTCAGGGCGTTGACTACTGAATGTACCTTTTTTCGACCACCTACAATAACCTTCCTCTGATTAAATGACTACTTAATTCGTAGGTATTTTCCCTGCCTTTGTGATTTCAGGCATGCGGTGGAACATTATGTCTGTTTTAAATGTTTATCTTGTAAACGGTAGCTTATGGTTCTCAGGAAGGGTTTCAACCAGCGATTGGAATTAAATCCGAGTTGGCGTTGCAATGTCGCTAATGGAGTTTAGCCTTCAAGGTGCATAGATTTCGTGCAGGGTAAAACAATGCATTCCTACACGCCCTTACGTAAATATGATACGCATTTATTGCGATGCCTGTCAACTCTGTTGTATTTCTTATGGAGGAGCATTGCGAAACCGATGGAATTTGCGTCGTCCTAAATAATCTCGTAATGAGAAACATTTTTAAAACCAACAGATGCCCAGTCTTCAAGTTGAAAACTTGAGTTGACAATACGATCGGAATCCCAAGGTAATCCAAAAGAAACGAAAAGTGCAAATTACTTTAACAGAAGAAAGGTTCTCTCTATAAGCAAAAAAATGGTATGTTTACGATCACGCCTTACAATTCTATTTAAACTTATTAGGCACCGAACGGCCTCATAGCATGTCCCCTTATGAAAACCTCTGTTACTACGTCGTCCCAATCTGTGAGCTCAAGCAAAATACAGTTTATCTTGTTGAACCCCATCTCATATAACTCCATCGATAACAGGAATCCCTGGAAAACTAGGAATATAGGATGTTGACAAACTATCATATATGAAATAACAAACAAAGTTTACCAAATTAGGGCCATCTCTAACCTTTTCGAGATATTGCACTTTTCAATTTATATCCGCATTTCTAAACAACGCAACACCGCCCTTAATATTTCTTTTACGTTTTTAATTCTTTTAAACTTGTACTTAATTAACACACACATTGGACTCATGAACTGATATCGGTTTACGAGTGATTGGCAATAATTCGTAAATTTCTAAATATTTCAAAAGTTAGGTCACTAACTGTAAATGGAGTTCCTCTATAAAATAATGACTTCATGTATAGGATCATCGAATATCGGTAGGTGAAATGCGCGCTAGTCAAGTGGCCATCTATGTCCAGTGAGGATTTTGCAGGTGGCCAAAAAGACCTGCGGTTAAATGCCAACACACTGAGGTGTCTTAAACATCACAGGGCTATGCCACAAGTTAATGAACATCGCAAACCCACTTAAGTTATGCCTCCAAGACGAAATTAAATTTTAGAAGTTGGGCTGACATTTACTGAGATCGCTCACTCAGACGTACTCGGTTTTGTGCGCTAAATATTGACGTGCTCCGCATCCTTTGCTTATCAACATGATTAGATGATGAAACGCAGAAATTGTCCAAAAAATAATACTTCGTCAATGAATCGAGTCAAGTCGTTAGACTGCAATTCGTGCAGTTTAATTTTAGAATTATAAAGTGACATTTAAAGTCATGTAAAGACGATCTGTAACCAATAGGGAGTTCAAAACCGTTCGCCAGTATTTCTCTTAATAGAAATGAAGTAGGCTGAAAGGGACTGTAAAGTGACATTTGACTAAAAATGTCTACTGGCATACTTATCATGTAAGGAAAAACATACAGATATGATGTTATTCGAATGGTCATTGCGCTGCCCTTAACATCTCATAAGGTAAAACATTTTTATGTTTGAATGGTGGGGTTTTAAGAAGACGTGGTTTTCAGCTTTATGAGTACCAGAGATAAAATTCAATTCCGACCGATATTCCTTGGAGATTTTGCACATGATTTGTTATCAGAGCCACGGAGTGGAACGCGGGAAGGACAAAGAGTTGCCCCCCGAACTAGAGTTCGAGTCTGGTTGTTGTTTATAGGAGACAAACCTGCATTAAGGAAAGTAGTGCTTAATAAATAAAAAGCAAGTTTTCGACGACATAACCCACTCGGATCGCAGTAAATCCATTTTGCCACGTTTAGATAATGGGGTGGCGGGAGGAGGGAGGGGAAAGAGAGGAAAGTGCGTCCCGCGACATGACGAAATCTGACCGTCAGACAGGGGTCATCAGACACACACAACACCATGTCAAACCAGCGCATGGCGTTTAATCATATGATGAAAGAGAACAGTACGCGTGTGGGGGATTGCTGTTTAGCAGACGACGAATTGCCATGCTTACTTTCCAGAAGACCATTTGAGATTGAAGAAATTTGCATGTACTGCATCGTAATAAATCCGAATTGGAGCTCAAAGTGTCAGTCTGGGTAGTGGACGTGCCTTGACACCTAGATAATCGCAAACGACGATGTCCACCTTGTGCTGGCAGCAGGGGGCTAAAGGATACCGACTGTTAATGAAGATACCACTCATTCTCTCTCTATCTCTCTCTAACCTCTCACACATCTGGACCCGGTATCAAGACGGAGTCAGGAAGACCAGAGGTAGGATCGGGCGCATCTTCGAGTGCCGAACACCTCTGCTCCGCACACGATGAAACAGACGGGCGGTTACTCGATGCACGACCTACAATATTTCGACGCCTCTGAGGGAATTGATTATTCATGTCTATTCCACTGAAAAGACCCATGTATGCAGACATCATACTTGTAGCCTAAGACAACCTATCGGTGGCATCAGCATGCTTTGCTGTAGAACCATTCTGCGTGCAACAGCAGCAACAATCTGCCGAGGTCCTGTAGGATTCATGTTTAGGAAAGACACCCATGAGGCGCAAATCCGAGGACTACTATTTGGATAGTGATGGCCCACTTTCGGAAAATGTAGAAATAACTTTCTACCCTCTCTCCCACTCTCACGCGCACATTCTAAAGAACATGATGCTGTCGAAATTCCATAAAGCATTGTGGACGATTTGACTGGCCAATCTCCCAGGTCTATATGTTTTCAGATAGGAAGGAGGACGATTTAAACGGCAGACTGTCTCCTAGTGGGGATGGTCGCTAGACAAATGAAGCAATCCCAGACCACAGGAAGGACACACATCAAATCTGACTACTTCAGACGCACGTCACGCGTAAAGGATAATAATGCAGAAAACTCTTGGTCATGGCCACGTTCCACTGTCCAGTTGTCAGAGTCGGTCGGGCGCAAAAATGCATAGCTGGATATTCGAAAGAAACCTGCACCGGTTTTTTTGAAATAAGTCGACCCTTCCCTGATCTCGGCAAATCGAAACACGTTCTTCTATTGATGTAAAACCACTTTTGCCTTCGTTGTCGCAATTTATCTGATTTCAGTCGACAAAATGTCCCTGTCTTTAAAACGATAAGTATCCCCAAATAGTGAGACTAAGCATTAAGGCTATCCTGGCTATTCAGAGGTAACGTCCTCATTGCAGATGACTGAACGCCGACAAATAGGTTAAATAGGAGTGATGGTGGACTGTGAGAGGGTTTCTGGAACAGGGTGAGGTTTTTGCGTTTGTCGACTGGTGCACACTACTGTGTGCACCCAAGATTGTCTTTGAGAATCCGCTAAATGTCTCATGTGAGTAGAAGGAAGCCTATGAAGTTTATTGAGAAGGCATGATCATTGTGATTGTGGTGATGGGATGCTGTTAGAGAAGCGGCTGAAAAGGCGTGAATCAGAAGTTTCCGTTATGCTTCAATAGAACATTCACGGGCCGATGGTCTGAATTGCCAACTTAAAATCTGAAATGCGTTTGCAGTTAGTAGAGATTATTTTGGTGTGGTTTTAATGCTGATTATGCTGCGGCATATTCCTATGGTATTTCGAACACGCCAGGATGCTGACTTTTAAATGCATTTCTTTTCAACTGACCACAGAATATTGCCCTCATCAAACAATAACCACTCTAGTAGCTTGAATATTTTCCCCTGCACTCCAATGCATCTTCATATGCAAAAGAATTTCACAGACTGTCTACATAATCATATTTTATTTCATTTATTTCATTTCATATTTCATTTATATCGCATTCAAATTGGATTCTCAAAGACAGGATACATATTGATTTTATAACTGCCTGTGTTGATGAGCTCTTACAAGACCGTACAGGGTCTGTTGCAAATAGCATCGAATAGGTGCGTTTACGAATGCTCCTTGTGAGGTAAACAACATAGTTCATATTTAGCACACGATTATAGGAGATGTCTGCAGTATCTTCTTCATAACATGGAGGAATTTGCGATTTCCCTCTCATGGAGAGCGTGTAGTATGAAGACTGAATTCTTTTCATACAAATTCAATGGCGACTCGGACTTAACCGTATTCGAGAATTGAGCAATGCTTTTGAAAACGAAAGGTACCAATTCTTCGAGTATTAAATCTGAAGAAGACGCAATTTACTACCAAACGAGTACATGATAGAATGACTTTATGCATGCCTCTGCAAAATATGCTTGAGTATATGAGGACATAAAAAATCCATATGAAATTCATGCTATCCAATTAGTAGTGTTTTACCAAGGCGGTTATTGCATACGCCCGGAATTCAACATCCTGGCGTGACTGAAATATCTTCGGATTGTTCCGCAGGATGAAAAATATTACAAACCAAATAGGTACTCCTTCCATTTTTAGAAAGCATTAAAATATTCCCAGTTAACAATTAATCAGCTCGTGAACTTTTTTCCCTTACAGCCACATCAACTGCACATAAACCTCCCTGTTTCTGCAGAAATACAGGTTCCTGGTTTCCGTTCAAAGCTTCGATTTCTGAAGGAGCTGCAGCAGTTGTCGTCGTGGTCATCGCTGCAGTTTATATACGTGAAAATGGTAGTCGAACAAGTGCCTTCGGGATGTTTCTGAAAAAGTACGCCCCAAGTGGGATTCGAACCCAGTCAAGGGCGGCGTCGCTACCAATGGACCACAGACGCGCAGCAGACGACACAAACATAATGATGTAATGAACAATGAACATTGTCTAAATGAATGTAACATCGGCTTCCCCATTATCAAATCTTCTGCCAAACGGGCCAGGAGTTTAGTAACCTTAATGGATGTCAACTACAAGAACGAACATACAACGCATGCGGCATGTTTCAGACTTCTCCAGAAAGTCATGGAGATGGAGAACGAGATAAAAGTCCTAAAAATAGAGATGGAGAAGTTGACGAAACTTCCTCGCCATTCACCCGTAAAGAGAAAGTCGGCGATATCAGACTCAGAGACAGCTGTGGTGGCGTAGCTACCACAGGGTTCCTCACCAACCGAGTCGTGCGATACATCCTTCGGCAGTGTGGTATTTGCAGGCATTGTGTGCGGACTCTGCTCTCTCGTACGAACAATCTGACCTGCTTATTTCTTTTCGGGATGCCCCGGCGCGCTTCTGCTTTTCCTGAGATCCCTCTCTATCGTTCTTATCTTGCACAGGAGGTCGGTTCTCAGTTGTGATTTCTTCCTTAGACGGGCAGTCTTCTTCCTTGGCGGCTGATCCAGTTAATGATACTGTGCTTTAATATGTTCTCTTTGTTTTCTGAGGGTCTGATATCGCCGACTTTCTCTTTACGGGTGAATGGCGAGGAAGTTTCTTCAACTTCTCCATCTCTATTTTTAGGTCTTTTATCTCGTTCTCCACCTCCATGACTTCCTCGCCATTCACCCGTAAAGAGAATGTCGGTGATATCAAGATTGTCTTTGAGAATCCGCTAAATATCTCATTTGAGTAGAAGGAAGCCTATGAAGTTTATTGAGAAGGCATGATCATTGTGATTGTGGTGATGGGGTGCTGTTAGAGAAGCGGCTGAAAAGGCGTGAATCAGAAGTGTCCGTTATGCTTCAATAGAGCATTCACGGGCCGTTCGTCTGAATTGTCAACTTAAAATCTGAAATGCGTTTGCAGTTAGTAGAGATTACTTTGGTGTGGTTTTAATGCTGAGTATGCTGCTGCATAATACTATGGTATTTCGAACACGCCAGGATGCTGACTTTTAAATGCATTTCTTTTCAATTGACC